>CM054179.1:95414374-95569374 GCA_028829895.1 Sinotaia quadrata
TAGACTTTACATTCATTTATTGTTTGTTATTGTCATGTAGAGTTGTAGACTATAGAGTCATTTATTGTTCGTTATTGTCATGTAGACTATAGAGTCATTTATTGTTCGTTATTGTAGCCGTGATTCATTTAGACCAAGGGTGCACAAACCGCGGCCCCAGGAGGACTTTAGGATGTTACCATTATTTGTGGTCTGCAAGGAGCTCTTAACATTTAATCTGAACACGGGAATAGTGCAGACGTTGAAATATTAGGTTTTATCCCGCTGACGTATCCACTCATAAGCCGCAGAAGACTTTTTATCCGAAGATATTCTTGGTCTTGGTCTGCTTTCCCATAGTGCATCAGTGCTGTGTTGAAAACAACGTTGGATGAGGTAGTGAGGTGAGAGCGCCGTGTATTGGGCAGGTCCACTCAGATCGGGCTGATCAAAATCGTAAGTGTTGAAATATGGCAACATCAAATCGCGTCAGACAGCGCGCGTTCTATATCTCGAACCGTCGGCAGGCAGCGGGCCAAAGTCCATCTGGGGACAGGAGACGCCGGGGAAGGAAGGTGTAGTCAGTGTGTGTGTGAGAGAGGGTGTGGATATGGAGAGGGTCCCCGCCAGGCAGACTGGTTGGAATGTATTGAATGAATCACACGGTTTTGTGTGAAGTGAAGTTGTTTTTAAATTATTGCCCTTTGTATATATGTCGAAACCTGCGCGAAAGAAGCGTAAAATTGAAGACGAAAATCGTCAGTCTAAAGAAGAGTGGACGGCTAAATACTTTATGCGGCATTTTAATGGAGCAGCTATGTGCTTAATTTGTTGTGAGTCTGTTAGTGTGACGGAGGACTTCAACTGCAAGCGGCATTACGAAACGATGCACGCTGCGACTTTCGATGACTTAAAAGGCGCTGTGAGAAACAACAAAATTGAGTAACTTAAAGGTCGGTCTGTCAGCACAGCAAATTTGTTTTCCACAAAAAAGTCTGAAGAAACAAGTATTTTGCTCGTGCAAGTTGCACAGATTGTTGCCAGATCGTCATGGAAGTTTACTGACGGTGACTCCGTCAAAGACTGCATCCAAGCTGTTTGCACAGAAATATGTCCTGATAAGGTGGGCCTTTTCAACAAAGTCCCGCTCTCACGGATGACTATTCAACGCTGAGTCGAAGACTTAGCAACAGACGTTTGTGAACAGTTGCGTGAAAGACTTGCTAACTGTAAGTACTTTGCTTTGGACGAGAGCACTGACAACGTTGTCATGGCACAACTGCTGATTTTCGTGCGTGCAGTGGACGAGAACTTTGAAATAACTCAAGAATTAGCCAGTATGGCTTCACTACATGGGCGGACGACTGGTGAAGATATTTTGGAGGGGTGACTTCCGTTCTTGGAAACCTTAACTAAGCTAGCTAGCGTTACCACGGATGGTGCACCTGCTATGACTGGAAGAGCATCAGGATTTGTTGCTCATTTGCGGTCACATTTGCAGGGGCTTGGAATTCCAACAGATAGTGTCCACATGTACCATTGCATAAATCGCTCTGTGCACGAGTCTTGAAATTTGACAATGTCATGAAATTCGTTTTTAATTATTTGAACTTCATCCGATCCAGAGGACTTAATCATCGACAGTTCAGAACGTGTCAAGGACTTGGCTTGCAAGTTGTTGTCAGAATTCGGCAGCATGTACTTGAGTGAACAAACGTTTTCAGTAATGAAAACGAACAAGAACAAGCTGAGATCGAATTTGACCGACAACAATCTCTGTTCGATTTTGAGGCAGGCGACTACAAAACTCGAACCAAATATTGACAGAGTTGTTAGCAACATTCAGGCTCACCTTTCTTACTAATAAAGACTAAACCTAGGTTAGTGAGACAAAAACGAATGTAAAGCACATTAAATGTATTTCATTATTTGTGTTGTGTTTTTTTACTGAGCCACCCATGTGCAATCAGACTTGCAGCCCTCCATGCACTATCAATTGGAAATTTGGTCCTCTGGCCTAAAACGTTTGTGCACCCCTGATTTAGACTATACAGTAAAGCATGTGTGGCAATTAAGAGCATAGTGCTACAATTGTGACAATAAAGGGCATAGTGCTACATATTTGCCCGTAATGGGAATTGCCCTACATATGTGGTCGTAAAGGCATAGCGCTACATATGTAGCAGAATAGCCCTGTTGATGTGGTCTGCTTTTCCTTTTGTTGCTGTTATCGGTTATCATGCGCGAAGTCAAATCAGTGCAAAATTACAAACCTGGGAGTGGGCTTTCAGTTTTAACCTGATTTAAAGAATCCCTAAGACCCAGCCAGAAACAGTGACCTAGTGGTCACCACATTTCATTACGGACGGACTACAAGTTACATCGCAGGCTTGTGATATTAATTTCTTTTCCATATCCATTGGGAAGGTGGGGGGAGGGTATTGTAAACTCTATTTTTATTGAACTATGATTTTCGTTTGGTTAATTCAGGTTATGCAACCAGTGAGCCCTGACGTCTTTTAAAGATTGATCTGCAACACTGACAGGATAAAAATAAAAGATTTTTTTTTTTAATTAAAGACAGCATATTTAGTCACCTTAATAGAAGGCAGCACCATATTACCAGTTATTGTCGAACAAGCACGACATAGAAAGAGTAGCAAAATCATTGTGCTGGTCAGACTAAGTATGTTTTGTGTGAGAGAGAGAAAGGGAGGGAGAGGTGTGAGAGAGAGATTTCAAAGTTACTTCTAGTGCAGTTGCGTGTCTGTTTGTTTGTATTTATTAAACGTGCGCTTGATTTATGTGACTCACTGTTACAAGTACATATATTTTATAGTTATTTTGCCCAGTGTGTGTGTGTTTGTGTGTGTGTGTGTGCGAGCGCACTTGTCAGTTACGGTTCCACATATGAACAGCATGGCCGATCTAGTAGGTCAAGTTGGTGGTAGCGGTTACGATTATATTTTACGTCACTACTGGAGATTTCTTTGAACATAAGACGTTCTCTGATCTGTAGTGCTCCAGTGGTTGTCTGGTGGTGTTGCTAGAGTTTTGTTGCTTGCTCTGCGTTGGCGCTGACTGTTCTTTTTTTTTTTTTTTTTTTTTTTTGCTACTGCCTTTGGTAGGTTCCGTTATGTGTGGTGCATTTTTAGATGTGGTTGTTTTGCCGTATGGGTGTAGGCGAGAGACGTTGCTGTTTTTAAAGTTTATTCTTTTTAATTGCGTTGATAGTGTGTGTTTTTGTAGGTAGAGTGTAAGGGCTTTGTGAATTTTCTTGGCCTATTTTGATTGGGGGAAGGGGTGGTGATAGTATCAGTGTTATCAGTTGCAAATCGTAATTATAGTGTTGTCATTATTTTTCTGAATTCTTCTCTTTCTTCGAAATATTGTAAACAGGAGGTGAGGAAATGGTCTAGTCACTCTAGTGTGTTGTTAGTGCTGCAAAATGGACATGTTTTAGGATGTTCATTTGGGTGACGAAAACTGTGAGATTTGCATTTAGTCTGAGTCTAAATATGGTTTTAATGTTTGTTTTATTCTGGGTGGCTGGGAGGGCTGGGGGAATGTTTATCCTGAAGTGATTATTTATAGCCGTCACGATTTATGTGGTGTAGATTGGAGTGGGTAGGGGGAGACCAGGTGAAGTTCCTTTTTTGCCCCTTTGCCAGCAGTTTCATTACCAGCGATACCCAAGTGTCTGGGATCCATAGGAATGTGGTGTTTGGTTTCATTTGTTTGAGTTTGTTTATTAGGATTCTAATTTGATCAATTTCATGTTTTCGGTTTAGTGTATGTGGGATTACAATTGCCTGTAGGGATTAGGAATCTGTCAGCATCAGTATAGAGGGTGGGGTGGTGGTGGATGGATGATATTGTGTTGGATAGAGCCATTTCAATGGCCACCAGTTCTAAGGTCATGATTGAGTGAAGTGGTTTGAGTTTATAGGTGTATACTATGTATAGGCAATTGGGTGTGAGGATTGCTGCTCCTGTTCCTGTATCTTTTTTTTTTTTTTTTATCCATCTGTGTACAGTTTGGTGTGGTCAGGGTAGTATTTATTGTGCTCACGGTAGTATTTGGTGTGGTCTGAATAGTATTTGGTGTGGTCAGGGTAGTATTTAGTGTGGTCAGGGTAGTATTTGGTGTGGTCTGAATAGTATTTGGTGTGGTCAGGGTAGCAGGGTAGTATTAGTTAATCTGTTCTAATACCTTGTGGGTTTTGTGAGTGAGTGGATGTGTTTATTGATACCTAGGAGTACAGTGTCAATTGTATTTTGGTGGATGGTGTTTTCTAATCAGGGGAGATGAGTGTTTGGGGGGGGGGGGAGGAGGATTCTGTTGGTATGTTGTTGAGTTTTAGTTGGTTTAATAGTTTTCTGGTGAGTTGTTAAGGAGGGGTGGGGGAGATTGTGATTTGTCCATTTGGTGATTTTTTTCCTTTTAGATGATTTGAGCCCATAACCTCTTTTGTGTTTTAGAGTAGAACATTGTTTGGAAGGTTTTCTATGAGTTAGTAGGTCAAATTGTAATAATTTGCCAGATATTTAGTCCGATTGACCAAATGGTAAATATTACGAAAATGTTTATGGTTATATTCGGCACTATAATGTGTTAAGCTCTCTAAACCCGGGCTATTGGCGTTAAAGTCCTCTTATGGCCTGGGCTACAGTCATTTTTATAGCCTAATAATGCTAAAACATTCTCCTAGTCCAAGACGTTTGGAATTGGTGTTAAAACCTCCCATTAGCTTTGATATTTCACTATTGCATAATTGTTATATATTCTTTCTCGACTCACATAAAGTTATAGTTATTCATAATGTAATCGTTATAATCTGGAAAATGTCATGTTAACGAGAACAGACACAAAAGTGTGTATTATATTTGTTTGTGAAATTAATTTCCTGCAATAGCTGATAGCCCCTTTCTCAACAAATTATTAAAAAGCTACATTACAATAGCCACGTAGATGACATCAATAGTAATGTTAAATTAATTATTATGATTAATGATGATTGATAATGATTATGATTGTGATTATGACTATGTTTATAATTATTATTTCTGTGGCCTGGTCTTTTGTAGAAAGATGTTTTAAGAGACTTTAAACTATAACGTGGCCGACCATATGTCCATACACACTTCAGTAATGTCAGATGTTACAAGTGCAAGACAATTAAATGATAATTTGAACTTTAACAATCACAAAGACGGCTACAAGACCAACAATCTCCACCTGACAGAGAGACAAAGACAACAGTTAGACGACAAACGCACGTGTAAGCTTAGGAATGAATGAAAACTTTATAGAAATGAGAAATGGTGGCAGAAAGAATAATAGAATTATAAAGCTAACTGCTATCTTTCATGACTTTTTTTTTTATCTCAGCCCATTGGCTGGTCTCGTTCTCGTAAATCTTAACTATTGGATAATAAAACTACTCATCTAGATGGAACTGGTTTGTGTTACATCAACGCGAAAGCGGCGGAAACCGGAAGCGCCCCCCCCTACACTCCATCCGTGTTACACCAGCAATTTCTGGCATATTTCTCAACTCGAGTGTTTACTCTTGACTATGACACATACAAAAAAATACCATCATAAGGAGCGACAAGGTCGAGCCACTGCGACAATTTAACAATTTACATAACAATGAAGTTTTAAAATAGGGATAGGCAAATTTACTCCGCCACAGGTTTATTACACCAAATCTACACGTTCAGAGCAGTGAAGCAGTGGTTTTGAAAAGTTGTTGATTGCTTTAGGTGTGCCTGCACTAGATTTCTGTAAGCTCGCGAGGCGTGACGCATGTGACCTAGAAATTTTCTAGCTTATATAAGGCTAACAAATGTAGGTCATCTACTCAATAAATATTGTATTATATAAGTTCTCAACTGTACTGTGTTCGGAGTTTTTCACTCGCTTACCACCACTACCAGTTCGGGCTCAGGCGTGTAGTGACAGAAGATTTATTCAGTAACATTCACTCTTTTCGAAAGTAAACAGGCAAGCTCTTAGCTGTGACCGGACAAAGAACTTGGAATTGTGTACAGATCTGTTTATGCTGAGATCACGTGTATGTATTAGTGTACGCGCACTCATGTGTTGATTATGTATTTTTTTTCGGTTCATGTTGATCTTTTGTGTCTTTTACTTATTTATTTTTTTTTACAGGCTCGCAGTGCGGAGACACAATTTTGTAAGCGGATACAGAAAGAATACAGTCAGCTAATCAATCAGTGAGTCAAGTTCTGATTCTTGATATTTGTGTTTATCAATGTGCAGTTCAGTTTGTGACAGTAGGTTTGATTTGTGAAATCGTAGATCTGAATGTAATAATTTCCGTGGAATGAATTAACGCTCTGTGGGAACCAGACGTGACGATACAAAAAGACTCCAGTACGAGCCTGGTTCTCTCGTGTTTGATTTCAAGGCCACTAACAAGAGATCAAACAAAGTTAGATTGTTTAGGTAGTGTTACAGCTTGCTGAGGTCGTGTTTAATGTTTTGACTGCTAAATTGTTTTTAGACCACGTTTAGATCGTTTTTGAATCGTATTTGGCTAATTGTTAGATAATATTTAGAATGTGTTTAGAACACTATGGTTAAATAGTATTTACAGCGTATTTAGAACACTTTGGTTAGACAGAATTTAGAACATGTTTAGAACACTTTCAGAGTAAGTCTAAGTAATCATATTTAATGAGGACTTAAGAAAACTGACGTACACTGATGTAATTATGGACTTTAAAAATGGCGATTAAACGTTTTGAGGAATTGCGGAAATTGTGTTTGAACATGTACCTTGATTTCAATACAGCAAGGGGAATTCATTGTTGTTCTTTTAATTTTCTCTCTCTCTTTCTAGAGAATTGCTTCTGAGACGAAATCAAAATGAGCTCAAAACACAAGCCTCTATTCATCCTTCTCGTAATTTCAAATATTCTTGTCCTCTGTGCAGTCTTCGTTCTCAACGGACTCAGCACATCGGAGGCAGGGCGTAAGTAATTTAAGATATTTATTTGTATTTAATTATTTTTCATGTTAGTGTACGAATTATTAAGCCCATAAACAGAGGCAGTGGATTTACATGTGATAACGGTTCCTTTAAGCTTTCAAGTGAAGGACAAAAGAAGGAGAAAACTCAGTAGATGGCGATCTGTGCTTTAAAAGATTGACGTGTATTGAAGACGTCAGTTAGGTGTGTCACTTTACGAAACTATCTAATTTATGTCACCTTGGTACGTCAGTTGTAAAGAAGCTGTCTTCCGAGCATTAATAATAATTAATGGTACTGTCTTATGCTTATAAACTTTGGCTTGTCAGTGTCCTCCGAGCATTAATGATACTGTCGTCTGTTTATAAACTTTGGCTTGTCAGTGTCCTCCGAGCATTAATGATGATTAATGATACTATCTTCATTTTATAAATTTTGACTTGTCTCTGTCTCTGAGAAGAGTATGTGTACAAATCGTCTACCATACTGAGAAGAGTATGTGTATAAATCGACTACCATAATGAGAAGAGTATGTGTATAAATCGACTACCATACTGAGAAGTTTCACACTTCTAAATAAATTGCCTTTCTTAAGAACAACTTTGTCCATCAATTGAAATGAATCAAAAGAGGAAAGATTTCCATTTGTGCTAAGTGCATTCACTTTCGTTTGATTTATCAGTTTGTTGCCGATCGTTTCCATGTCAGTTATTTGTGTGTGTGTGTGTGTGTGTGTGTGTGTGTTTGTGTGACTGTGTTTGTACATTGTTCATATTAATCACATTAAACAACAGATTGCGAAATATTACTGATGTAAATACTCTTTTTTTATTTTACGCTAAAAACAAATTTCAGGTAGAATATTTCGCTCAACGCAAGCCAACCAGTCGGCTAAATACAACTTAGAAATTACCCCAGCAGGCTGGACATTCTCCATTTGGGGTTTCATCTACGCTTGGCAAGCTGCATGGGTTATCTACTCCTTGACCTTCTTATTCCGTACGACGGCTCAGGGTCCAGCCTACTTTAACCCCCCTGTCCTTCAACCTTCGATGTACCTCACCTACATCTTGGCTAACTTCTGTAACATTGCCTGGCTTTTTCTCTTCGATAAAGACGAGATTCAGGCATCCTTCGCGACGTTGTTCGTCTTGCCCGCATTTCTCGCCATATCCTTAGCAGTGAGCTACAGGTAAAACATTTTTTTTAGGCAATGCATGTTCCACTTTGTCTTCGAGTTGATTTTATCTATTTCTTTTAAATTTGACTTTTCTTTGGGTCCATTTTTCTTCAAAGACGCTGAGAGAAAGAGTTGCACGAATAACCAAATTTTGCCCAGAGACAAATATATATTTATTTTTTTAATGAAATAGCATTGCCGCAATTTACAGTGCTGTTTAGTTCTCTTAATTAGTATTAGATAATCCACTTGGTGGCACCATAATGTTATTATTTATTGATCTTTGAATTTTTTTTTAAAAAAATATATTTTAGTACATGTTCTTTTGCTTTGTCTGTTTATAATTATTCTCTTTTGGGGGAGCAGTTTTATGCATCATACCTCCCTTTAGATGTTCTTTATCTATATTGTTTTCTTACGAGTAGACAATTTTCTATGTATATTGCGTTCTGGTTTTAAACACATTATTCATGCAATTTCCTTCGCTTTTAATTCAATATTGTTTCTTTGAACATTATCCTATAATTTGTAATGATATTTCTTTGTATAGGCTTTCTTTTCAGTGGAAATTCTATATGTTTCTATATTTATACAGCGGAAGCAATTTTTCTAGAATTTTTTATTCTGTATAACTATTTCTAAAATTCTACGTAAGCGTTCCCCCCACCTTTCCCCCTCTACATGTTCCACTCCCACTCCCACTAATTCCTTATTATTACCCCTCACACCCATATATATGTCGAATTTTAAAGATAAGATGATTTTGACAATTACGTAGTCTTAAAGATAAGATGATTCTGACAATTACGTCAAGTCTTAGAGATAAGATGATTTTGACACTTAGTTCGTGAAAATTTTGACAATTAAGTCGAATCTAAAAGAAAAAATAATTTTCAGTTCCGTCGAGTCTTAGAGATAAGTTGATTTTCACAGTTGCGTCGAGTCTTAGAGATAACATGATTTTCACAATTACGTCAAGTCTTAAAGATAAGATGATTTTCACAATTACGTCAAGTCTTAGAGATAAGATGCTTTTGACACTTAGGTCAAGTCTTAGAGATAAGATGCTTTTGACAATTACGTCAAGTCATAGAGACAAGACGATTTTGACAATTACGTCAAGTCATAGAGATAAGATGATTTTTCACAATTACGTTGATTCTAAAAGACAAGACGATTTTGACAATCATGTCGATTACTCTGATTCAGGGCACTAGAGAACCACTCTCCATGCCTGCTGACCCAGGGTCGTAAAGTGGACATCTGGCTGATAAGAGGTCTAGTTCACAACGGCCTAGGCATCTATGCCACTTGGACATCGATCGCCGCCCTCCTCAACCTCGCCATGGTTATTGCGTACTCCAACGGCTCTGACGTCAGCGTGCCCACTGCATCCACGGTTGCTCTAGCGATTCTGACTGTCGAGATAGCAGCTTTTGTGGCCACGGATCTCCTGTTTCTCGACCGTTATTCTCGATACACCGTCACACCCTACGCTGTCGTTGTTGTGGCCCTCAGCGGCAGCATCTCCAAGAACTGGCAGGCTGGGGCGACCAACGCCATCTTCGCAGCTGTCCTACTGGCTCTGGGATCGCTGGCTTTGGTCCTGAAGCTCGCGGTGACCATCTATCGTCACATCACTCAACCGCGCTATAATTCTGTCCAAGCAGTGAGTAGCTGTAAAGGGCAAATGGTATAAAGATGGGTCTGATGTACCAAGATGATGTCCACATGTGCGAGGACTTTATTTTTAATTTTTCTTGGGCAATATATTCTGCTCTGTGAAATGGGTTTGTTTGGAAATGATATCCACTGCTGCATTCGTTTTCTTGTTGGAGTGCTGCACAACACACCATCTGGCGTGAAGGAAGACTTTTTTGACCTGCCACGTCACCATGTTCCTTAAAATCACATGACCAGCTTTACTTTTCTACATCAACAGTCAACCGAATTTGAAATAGGGTTTTTGTTGCCTGATAACATTATTATGTTTATTTTTTTTTTTAGTTAGTTAATTACTTGTTTACTTTTGTTCAGCTAATGTTGAAACTTATTTCTTGTTCTGGATAATGATATTGAAAAATTCTGTGTCATTTAGATCCAATGTTTATGTGATATGTTTTATTAGACTGGACTGTTAGAAGATTGTTGTTCGTTTGTTTGTTTTTTTTTAAAAAAAAAGTAAAAGCTCTTATCAAACAATAAGAGAAAAAGAAGTTTACAGATTAAAAATAGAAATATTGCACTTGTGCAGCATAATTCAAAGACGGTTTCAATCCCTGGCGTAAGAACAGATGACTGGCCTGTTCATTTCATAAATAAACAAATGGAGAACCTCATTAAGACATACTGACATTTTGACAATGGGGTGTTATAATAACGTTATAGTGAAATAGATTTAAATCACTGACGCCATATTAGCTTACAAATGAATACGACATACTGACACTAACACACCATCAATAATAATCATGGATTTGTAACTGCTTATATGTCATATTGGGGTGATTCTCTGTGTGTGTATGATGGGCGACTACATATATATGTGATGAGCGTGTGTTGTGTATGCATATATGTTTGTGTGTGAGAGTAGTTCCCCTTGGTTACTAATGATTACATCTTGGTTGGTTTTCGAAGATGACGGCAATTCGATTTCTCAGGCACTCAATACACAGCTTGATAGTAGGCAATTATTTATAAATAATAATCAGTTTGGGGTAAGAGGTGTGTAGTAGATAGGTGGAATCTTACTCGTACCTTATTTCCGTTCTTGAAAATGTGCAATAGTGAAAGGTGCTCAAGAGCCACCTTGTATGCATTCTCGGGATCACTAGGGCTGTTTTCATTTACCCTCAGGGTCGGGGTTCGATTCTGCTGTTCGACGACTTTGTTTATCCATCAAGTGCTGTCTACTTCTGTTCATGAACTCTCACCCCTATCTAAAGCACGACCCCGTGAGCGGTCATTGAAGTGTGCCGTAAACGCTTCACTACACTCGTATTCTTGCTTAATTAACTTGTGTTTTGCTTCACCTCAATCCGAAGTTCTAGGAATGCCTGACTGTGAGTGATGTTCGTGTTTTCTTATTTGTGCTGTAATTCGATCCGTCATACTCATCGATAGTAATGTCATGGAATGATGCATAGTAATGTCATGGAATGAAGCATAGTAATGTCATGGAATGATGCATAGTAATGTCATGTAATGATGCATAGTAATGTCATGGAATGAAGCATAGTAATGTCATGGAATGATGCATAATAATGTCATGTAATGATGCATAGAAATGGACAATGGCATGGTTACGTAATGCGCTGAAGTATCTTAATTATATTTCATTGAATACAGCATACAATTTTACTAGGAATAAATTACAACAATTATATTTCAATGAATACAGCATACAATTTTACTAGGAATAAATCGCAAAAATTATATTTCAATGAATACCGTATACAATTTTTCTAGGAATAAATCACAAAAATTATATTTCAATGAATAAACATACAATTTTACTAGAAATAAATCACAAAAATTATATTTCAGTGAATACAGCATACAATTTTACTAGGAACAAAATCACAAAAAAATAAATAAAATATAACGCACTGTTGAGAGAGAAAAGTTGTCTGACGAACATAATATTTGAAAAAAATAAATACTATGGGAAAAACAACACGGCTTACTCACATGTAAACGTGTTTAATTTTGTTTGGTTTCGCAATTTAACAATGTAATATATTACTGTAACACACAATATCACCTGTCTGTGAACTATATCACCTGTCTGTGAAGTATATCACCTGTCTGTGTACTATATCACCTGTCTGTGTACTATATCACCTGTCTGTGATCTATATCAAAATATTGAGATACTCGTTCTGTTTTGTGTCTATTGAAGCAATGGCAGTAAGAAAATATTGTATAATAAATGTGATATTAAATTAAAGATATGAAAAGTCTTTTAGTAGTGACAGAAGAGTATTTTGTGAAGAGAAAAAATAATTTATTGATTTGTTAAAATGGAGGAAACTGATTTATGTTTCAAAGGTTGTAATATTTTAACCTACAAGAAAGCAGTGATGGCGTCTTCGAAATCGCTGTCATCAGTGTTTTATTTCTCTCCTACTTGTGGTTTCTTGATGGTTGTTAAAATTTGAAATAATTAGCACATACATTTTCAATGATTGTATAGCAATTAAAGTAAAACTGAGAAAACTTTAAAATAATTTCTTCTGTATATTCAGTTTTATTTCAAATAGCTTCTTGCTAACATAAATTCACCAGTGCTAATTTCATTCTTTTAATTTTTGTATTTCTTGCCTTTTATATATTATTTCTTTCTTTCTTTCTTTCTTTGATCACCAGAAGACTTATTTTATTCACATTCTAAAAAAATAATTGGGATTGTAAAATGGCTGGGAGCTGAGAGCCAGTAAGACTATTGTCATTTCCACACAGATAGATACTCTGAGGTCCAATCCTGAAATATGGACTCTGCCTGCAATTTTTGTTTTATGCAGGGAAGGAAGGGGGTGTACCCACACTAAACACCATCTAATGTAATCACCCACTCCACCAGACACCATAACAAATATTTCTTGTTAAATTCACCCATACTACATCACTTTATGCACGTGTGACCTGAATGAACGGAGAACGTAAACCTAGCTAAAGTCAAATGCTTGTTTATTTCATGCGACGTTTTAAAATTTTACTGGACAGAGTTATGAGGAAAGGGAAGTCGGGGGGGGGGGGGAAGAAGAGAGAGGGTGGGGGTAATCTGAAACAGATTATTTTTAAACAATGACGAGAGGGTCTCATGACTTATGAGAATAGTATTACCTCCTCCACCTTATGATGATTACACACCTCTCATTTGTGGGAAATGGATTGAAAGAGTAACCTCCCTTTACCCTTCCCAGATCTAACCTCAGTATTGTAAATAAACACCACAGAATAGCTCTGACCTGGCATACATCCAATAAGTAGTGGATAACGTTCAAAGATCTACACACATCTTATTAATTATCACGTCCCCCTCCCATTACTTAATAACCTTTTACCCCAATTAAACATATGAGGTCAAGGATGCCGATAAATAAATAAAAATAATTTATTAACAATACAAATTAACTACACACTACACAAAGCAATTCAACATTTTGTCAAGTACAAGTAAGGATGTATAAAATAGACACATAGATACACACACACATCAATAGTTCAAGTCAAATAATTCTCTTGATAACTATCTATCATTGGTTGCTTTCCCTGCTTAAACTATCTATAATTGTTCCCATTAGTGTTTATCCAGTTTATCACATAGTGTTTATCCAGTCTGCGCATAGAATGCTCTTGGAATATCCTATATTCATTAACAATATTATATCAGTCAAATGCCACGTAAATAAACACACATAGTTTACTTGATGAGAAGATAGGAAAGTGACCGGTTTGTTAAGAAACTAGATAGATCACATGACCCTTTAGCCGACACTCTTGCTGGTTGTGTGTGACAGGAGAAGAAAAGTTCACACTGTCGATGACATGTGTAGGAGGTAAGATGAAAACAGACTTCAAACTCAGGAGTACCTGAGAAGTCACAGATGAAAACCCACATATTCATTTCTGAAGGCACCAAAATATAAAGACACTGGTGATTCTTTCTCCTGGAAAAATAGTTCTTATGCATGAGTGGTTTCTCATCTGCCTACCTATCTTTTTCTTCACATTCATCAGATTTATTTTAAGGGTTATGAAATTCACTTATCTTATTCTCTGCCTTGACCTACATCATTACACTTTAAATAAATGCTAATTTGTAGTGCATGCTCTCCTTATCAATTACATGCATATTCATACATGATAAAAATAATTGAAAAAAGTGGTATTTCATAACATTATAAGAAATATCTTAATCATTTCAAGAACAATTTCACAGAGATTTAGGCCTGCTACAAAGTTCTCAACAATGGCTTACACATATTAGTTACAAATAGAACAGTCATTACTAAATCACATGGCATTTCTACTGGATAAAATAACCATAAAAGATATCTTAGACAGCACACACAGCTGTACATAAAAATTAAAATGCATTATTACTCACCTGAAAGAAAACTTGAAAATGACATTTCTATTTAGCTGAAAGAAAGTTCAATTACAAGTAGAAAATGTATTACTCTGAATTTACTCATACTGGTCTTGACCTTGCGCACATCTCAAAGCTGGGTCTTTTCCAAAGAAAGATGCATTCTCTACCAACACTTCCAAACAAGTAACAAAATGGGGAATTCTTTCCAACAAGTTGCTTCTTTCTAACTCCTTTTGGTCAGTTAGCCAGCATCAGGCCATTGGTCAGCTATAATTGGCGTGTTCATTACAGGTCCCTTAGGACTATTTAGCATCACCAATAATCCAGTTATCAATAACAAGATCTAGATGCTGGACTTAATTACCCATAAAACTTTATTGATTTTCGCAGAGTGACATAGTATCTTTTTAACTATCATTTTTGGGAATTCTATACTTTTACTACACGTTATCTTTAACGTGCAGTGCACGATGTCCACTGTAAAGCTTTCACACTTTTACACATGTTATCTTTAACGTGCAGTTTACGATGTCCACGTTCAAACTTTCACTACACGAATATTAACAACATAAATACATGTATAGCACTCCACAATTTTATCATAAAATATTTCATAAACAAAAATATACATAGAAATAAGTGACAAATAAAGGAAGGTGTTAAAATTTTGTCACACAATCTTTCAGCTTATTTTTTCTTCTGCTTTGCAATTGTGATGAAATGAAACACTGTCAAACGAAAATTTCCCATTAATTTATATCATAAATCTAGGACAGACTAGTAACAGAATGCACGTCAAACTCAGTCTTGGACAGTGATCAAGAATACGCGTCAAACTCAGGCTTGGACAGTGGTCAAGAATACGCGTCAAACTCAGGCTTGGACAGTGATCAAGAATACGCGTCAAACTCAGGCTTGGACAGTGATCAAGAATACGCGTCAAACTCAGGCTTGGACAGTGATCAAGAATACGCGTCAAACTCAGGCTTGGACAGTGATCAAGAATACGCGTCAAACTCAGGCTTGGACAGTGATCAAGAATACGCGTCAAACTCAGGCTTGGACAGTGATCAAGAACACTCGTCAAACTCAGATATTAAAATGAACATCAGTAATTTCACACTCTCCACACATAATATGCAGCTTTGTCTCCCTGAAGTAGTTGCTTCTGAGCCAATTATTGTCCAGTACTGAAGTTGACTGTCTGACAGCTAGGTCTGGAATGCGTCAGACGGGTAGCCAAAATAAATATTTTTAAAAAAGCCTGGAATGTAACAAGAAGCCGGCATCAGAAGGGAGACCAGAGGAGCCAAACTTTGTACACCAAGTTCTCAAGCTCAGAAAAGCACTATAAAATATTTACAGTCACACAAAAGCGCTTTTAATGGTTTATCCAGATGTTGCCACCTGTCACAGCATAGTGGATGACATCATACGAATCTTACAATATTAGCTGCGACAACAGCACACAGTACTTGTACATAAAGACAACAGTACATAATACGTGTACATAGAGACAATAGTTCATAATACTTGTAAGAAGTCTCAGACAAAATGATTAGTTACTTATTAATCAGTAAAGCAAACAGTTAATTACATAATTTTCTAGTGACGAAATTACAATCAGTTTTCTGTATAGGTGAATGGCGAACACAGATTACATCATTTTCTAGTGACGAAATTACAATCAGTTTTCTGTATAGATGAATGGCGAACACAGATTACATCATTTTCTAGTGACGAAATTACAATCAGTTTTCTGTATAGATGAATGGCGAACACAGATTACATCATTTTCTAGTGACGAAATTACAATCAGTTTTCTGTATAGATGAATAGCGAACACAGATTACATCATTTTCTAGTGACGAAATTACAATCAGTTTTCTGTATAGATGAATAGCGAACACAGATTACATCATTTTCTAGTGACGAAATTACAATCAGTTTTCTGTATAGATGAATAGCGAACACAGATTACATCATTTTCTAGTGACGAAATTACAATCAGTTTTCTGTATAGATGAATAGCGAACACAGATTACATCATTTTCTAGTGACGAAATTACAATCAGTTTTCTGTATAGATGAATAGCGAACACAGATTAATGATATAACTTGTCTGCTGAGAAAGTAAGCGCATTCATACAAAGAAAATCTTTCAGAAAATTTGAAGCCAGGAAACATAACTATTAAGTCACAATGGACTACATGTAAATTTATAAAGAAATCATAATTAGAAACTGCGATCAGATTAACCCCGGAATGGCTAGCAGGCTAGGCATTCGCTTCCAGAATGACAAAGTGATTAGTTTACTAATAATGCCAGGAGTAAGATAGTACATCCGCTCCGATACAAACAACATCCCTGCCGTCTTTCAGCTCTGCTTATTTTACAGCTTGCAGGTACATTCTAGCAGTTTGTTAGCGCTTAGAGCAGAGGATCATGGTCCTAGACTGCACGTAAGTATTACAGCGCAGGCTCTCACTTAACACTTCTTTTTGGTGATGAGCCTGTTTCTGACGCGAGCACCAGTTAAGTGGGTCAGGCAACGTGCATACAAACTGACAAGACCACCACGTGATCGTAAATTGCCGAACCAGCGGGTAATTTTTAACTCCGTGCTAATAATAACACAAGTAGAAATAGTCCACCGCGCGACTCTTGCGAAGTAAACAAGAAAGTGCTGACTGTTTTGCTCACGTGAGGGAGGAACTCCGCGGAACCTTCGGAGCTAAAGCACAGGGGAGGTAAGTAATTTGTTACACGTATATACATTTATAAGATTATGGCCCTGACCCGGTCATCCAGCAGGCTTATGTCCCATTGTAAACACATCTCAACGATAGAATCTGGGTACTATTATTTTAAATAAGCTGTTGTTCCGGACTAGGATTATAGAGTAGTGTATTGTTGCTGCCCAAACTGGCGCTTGCAGCATATACAACACTATAAAGAGCGTCAATCAAACAGCTAGCATATTTAGAAGGAATTTAGTATTCTTTAAAGTTATTTTTAAACGTTTTATATTTTTAAGCGTTTCTCCGTTCATTACTACCCTCCTTACATTTATTCAGCCGACAACGTTACATTCAGGTTGTTTCAAACTTTTTTGTGCATGTGTGTGGGTGTGATGACATCTTAAAAGTGTCTGACAGTACTTTTTCTAAGCGATGATTTGTAGGCCAATTTTAAATACAAATCGGTATCTAAATATCCACATACATTCTTGACGTTATATATTTCTGTGTAATTGTATTATTTCTTTGTATATATATTCCTTCTTTTCTTGTTTCTTCGCTCTCTCTCTCTCTCTCTCTCTCTCTCTCAAATATTCTTGCACACACAAATTACTTGGTGTTGTAATATTTAGCAGACACACACACACACACACACACACACACACACACACACATAGTTATTTATGCGCACACACTGTCAATAAAATCTGTCATAAATACAGGGGGGAAATCCTTCCTGCAGTTACAGTTAAGCAGAAATTTCTTTACCTACAGAGATGAAACCAGAATACGGGGGGGGGGGTAGTCACTTAGATAATCAGAGAATGACCGTGAATTTTATCTTACATTATACAGATCTCAGTTATTTTGAAAAATATTTCTTAAAACAACAGCAACAGTAAATTCCCCACAATGCATTCCTCTAAACTAAACAGTCTATACTCTATAGTAACCACCACAGTAAATAGAAAAATCAGTCACTATCGATGTATAATCAATATAAGAATGCATTAATTTGACTGTTATTAAATCAGTACATAATTATAATATTATTTATTTAATCAACAGGTATAGAAAAAATGGCAGCTCGAGGATGGCTGATTTGTTTGTCAGTGCTTAATTTTGTTGTCCTGCACACTGTATTCGTTTTCAATGGCCTGACAAGTTTTCCTAGCTTGGGTGAGTCCAGACATTAAAATAAAACAAAACTGATGATAAATAATTTTAGATTTATAAAAAATGCTTTCTTATTCATCTTAATTTTTTAAATGCAAACCCTCAACAGAACACTTGAGAGATTGTCTGTTGCTGTTATTTAAAAAAAAAAAAAAGATAAATTATTTATAAATCTGCTTAATTTTTATTTAAAAAAGGACAATAAGACTTCCCTTATAATGCTCTATAAATACAGTAATGTGTGATACAGAATAAACATGTAATGTGTGCAGTAGTAAATATATGCTTGCATGTATACACATACACACAGTGACACACCATACACACACATACATGCACACACACACACAAATGAATGCACACACATATATGTACACACATAAATAATATATAGTCTTTAACACAAACGATAGCACCCACTAATAAATATAGACAATAATATATAATTATTGCAAAAATAATATGCAACAAACAAGGTGCCTCATTAGATGTAACTTGTAACACACTGAGATAGAACACTGTAACACACTCAGATAGGATGCTGTAACACACTGAGATAGGACACTGTAACACACTGAGATAGGACACTGTAACACTCAGATATGACACTGTAACACACTGAGAGAGATACAACACTTCAACACACTGAGGTATGACACAAATGAAGAAAGTAAAACATTATATGAAGGAAAGAAAAAAACAAAAGCTTTCAAGGGAAAGTGAAACTTGGAGAAACTCATATTATGACATTAAAGACTCCTGTAACTTGTGTAAGTATATCTGAGTTTTGAACTTGAAGGCAGTTTATTGCATGAAAAAAGACTTTAATAAGAGAATTATAATAAGTTTGACAGTGTCTACACTAGTTATGATTATTAATACTTATTTCTGTTAATTAATAATCCATAACTAAATTAACAACAGTTGGGTGGCAATCTTAATTTATGTATTTTAAAATTCCAATAGGCTGATCCTTCTCGTATTCCACCTAGTGGCAAATTCTTCACAACACATTAGTTTCTACATAAATCGGATCCAAAACTTTTATTTGTTTTACTAAACTGTGATAGATGAACAACCATGTGGATTCTTATTAAGTTTTTTTTTTTTACATTAATGTTTTTCAAATTTATTTGTTATTTTCAGAAATATTCAACTTTAGTATAACTAATTCAATTTTGTTTCCTCTTGTTTTCTTACAAGAAATTAATAAATTTGTAAATATAAAATAATGATGATAACACCATTAACTACTTCTTACATTTTTCAAAGGCGCCATATTCCAGAAAGATAACTCTGATGTCATTTTGTCTTAGAGTGACGAGTTTAATTACCAAATAAGAAAAATAACTTTTGTTTCCCATTCAAATCACGTGTTTGCAACAGTGAAGGAGGAAAACTTTAGGTATCATACACTTTCAAAACAGCTTATTCTTGCATTACATTTCTGCAAGGGTTGCTTAAAAAGTTTTTTCTCTCATAGATGCATGTTGCTTTCATTTTGGTGCAATGATATCTGATATGGTCCAGTCCATTATTATGTAACTCATTTTATAATTTGTTTCAGGTGAATTAAAATAGGAGATAACACATTTTGATATTATGTATTATGTTTAGCTATTTGCCTCCTTTCAGTGCAAAGACTGTCCAGGTAGCCCTGTATACACCACCACCCTTTCATAAGTACTGTGATAATTTAAGAAATCTTATGGAAGCAATCTCTGTCAGACACTTTTAATAGTTTTATTAAAATATCTCTTTGGAATTCTGAGGTTGAAATTTACCGTATGTAATCATGACATGCATGGTATGCCAAAGATTTATTGACCTTGGCTGTTATCACAGTTAACCTATAATTTATATTTTAGTTGGTCTTTAAACTACTTCAGAATTAAGCAAATTGAAATATTCCTCTTCATTTGGTTTTTTAAACCAGCTCAAGTACACAGACAAAAAAATTATCTCACATTAAAGTAGTGTTGTTATTTGGGAGGTAAGAAAACATAAACCTCCCCAGTAAATAAGTAAGCACAAAACTAGCAAAAAACAAACAAAAACATGAGATATAATATAATGTATATACATATTTCTCCTATACTGACTATATTTAAACTACCTTTTAAGAATCAGTGAAATAAAAAATAGCAGAGGCACTGATTAAAAATAAAATTGACAAATAACAGTATAACAGAAGTGAGCTGGCTAAATCAAGAGTGGACTGTTAATATACTAAATTCTTAATTTTAAAAACAGCCATATGGAAAATTTAAACATATATCATGTTATTAAAAACTGCTTTCTAGGTAATAAAGGAAGGAAATTTACTTGCTGACTAATAGGAAATAATATAGCAGCCACAACTTGAGTTAGTAAATCTACCAATTGAAACCTGGCATGAATGTTTAAATATTCTAATAAAATTGGCTAAATCCTAGCCATATTATCAGAAGAAATTGAATTAACCTAACTAAATATATACATATACCAAATTAAATTTATCTTATTTGCTTTAATTAAAAATAACATTCTAAAAGTAAAATAAAAATAAAATTGCACTTAAAAACTAAGTTAAACTCACACATAGCAAATTTTTAATGCTTTAACCGATGGCAGTTTTGAATAGAGATCCAATTTTCAGAATATTCAATCTTTCGTAGGTGTCTTCAAGAACACAGTTGGCCATCAATCGGACAAGTACTACATAGAGATTACACCTGCAGGCTGGACATTCTCAATATGGGGTTTTATCTATGCCTGGCAGGCACTGTGGGTTATTTACTCCTTGGTTCTTTTATGTCGTGGGGTTCAGCAGGATGCAGCCTCCAGATGGTCTGACATCTTGCCTCCAGGTCTTCTTGTACTGTACATGATAGCAAACTGCTGCAACATTGCTTGGTAAGGGAGACAAGTGATGGGGGATGATAGCTGTTAGTTCCCGTTGCTTGGGTTTTGCTAAACGGATTTTGTATTTATAATGATTTGAATTGAGGAAATGGTCATCTAATAATCTTATTTTCTTTTAAAGTTCTTTAAAGAGACATTTGGAACTGAAAATCTAAAATATATTGCCAGACATTACATGCTTCTCTGGAAGTTTAATTAAGATTTTCAGTTAAAAGAAAGGAAAGGAGCCCATGAGATTACCGTTTCCTCTCTAATCTTCTATTTTCTGGAGAAATCTCTTAATAAGGATTACTGAAATATATATATATATATATATATTATATAAAACTCATTTATACATATCAATTCCAGATAATAGTTAATCACTAATAATTTGTGTGAAATATTTCTAATTATAGAAAATACTAAGGGCAGTATGATATAGTGAACATTTTAGCAGCTAATTTCAGTACAGTTTTAACATTTTTGCACTTCATCCTGGTTTTCGAATGAATCTAGACTACAAAAGTAAAAAATTATTAAAAATAAAATTAAACTAGACAGCATATTTATCAAAGTACAATAGTAAATGACTTTTAAAGAAGACAGTGATTTATTTATCAGGTATTGTTGTTGTTTTCTTTGTTCATTCAGATGTAAATTGTTATTTTTTTACAATGAGAACTACCTTCTTTTTGTTTTAGTTTCAAGTTGACACCAAATGAAATTTGACTGAAGTGGTTTTCTACAAATTATTTACTTTAAATGAAATTTTTTAATGTTAAAATTTCATACTACTTAATTAATTGGTGGGTAAATGATCAATAATTTAATTGACATGAGATTGATGCACATCTTTAACAATGTTAATAACATCTGTGCTCCTTTCAGTACAATAATGCCACTTTTGTAGACTGTCCTAATTTGATTAGCAATGAAGGAGTTATATCAGAACCTGACTGGATACTTATTTTGGCTTCATGAATATTTATTTTAAACTTTTATTCATGAAATAAAATTATGTTAAATTAATTTTTTTTAATAATGGACAGGAATTTTAACCTCTGCATTGTATAAATAATGGAATGGTTGACTTATGTCCACCTTTGTAGGTTGTTCCTCTTTGATCGAGACATCATTGAGGCTGCTCTGGCTGCACTCTTCATAATTCCTTTGACCTTGTGTGGCTGCTTGTGGATAAGCTATCGATCACTGGATGCTGCTGCGCCTAACCTGGCCAGTCAAGGTCGAAGAATAGATGTCTGGCTTGTGCGAGCATTTGTGCATAATGGTTTGGGGATCTATGCCACATGGACTGCGATAGCAACTCTTCTTAACTTGGCGATAGTGATTAGATACGGGTATGTGGAAGAAATACTCTTTAACTCTAAATTCTATTTTATTTATAAATTAATATATAAATACATAAAAATTAAAACTTTTATTGCATACATTAATATTAGAATTATAAGCCATGTGCAGTGTCTGCTATTTAAAATGCATTTATTTTTTTTAATTGAGAAATTAATTGTAATTGTATTATACACACTAGTTAGTAGAGTCTGTATATTGTGTTACATTATGTGCACAGTGTACATAGCAGCATCATAATGCACAGGGTGGGTCACATTTATTAGAGTAACATTTCTATCATCCCCCTTACCTTAAGTCATATTACATATGACATTACTTAGAGAACAGGGTGTATAATAAAGTTTATTTTGACTATCACATGGTATCTTCCTTATGCAGAAATGCATTTAAAGAGCTATAAACAAAAGATTAAATAATTTTGCATAAAACCATGATAAAGCATACTGTCTGTTAGCTCCCTTTTTTTGGAAGCATTGTGTGTATATACTATATTGCTGTTTCTGTTGTTGTTTCAAAAACTTCTTTGCTCCACAGGAATTGCATGAAAACCTTTCATCTTCTTGATGTTCTCATTTTTTGAATGATTCCCGTGGAGCCTTCCTCCCTTCTCTTTTATTCAGGGAGGGTAGCTGGAGGCATGTTCTGCTACCTTAGTTATTTTTTTTTCTGCTTGCCCTCAGTTTCTTTGTTTTGCTGCTGTGAAACTGTTACTAGCACGCTATGTGTATTATCATATTAAGAATCATAGTCAGCACATAGTAGTGAGCATATCTGAATCATGGATACTGAGAGAGAATGTTATTTGTTGACATATTGCTTAAAGTGTTCTTAATTGAATGGTTAATTTAGAGTATTTATGACATTCATATTTGTGTTCATTTGCAGGAGCTACCCATTGGTCAGTGACCAAGCAGCTGGCACTGTGGCACTAGGTATCCTGACAGCAGAGATCATAGTCTTTGTCTTTACAGATCTTTTTCTTCTGGACCGCTACACCCGCTACACCGTCACACCCTACATGGTTGTTGTTGTTGCTCTGGTTGGTTCCATTGCCAAGAACTGGGATCCTGGAGCCTCTAACTCAGTTTTCACTGCTGTCTTGCTCGCTATTGGCTTTGCAGCACTTATTGTCAAGGCTGTCATGAGCATCTATCGCCATTTTACTCGCAGCCATTATGTGGGTGATTGTTCTGCACCTTGTTTGCAGAGGTACAAGGGTGAACAATTTGCATAAAGAGACAGACACAGTTGTAAATGCAGTTTATGTAAGATCTTGATTTTATGTAGAAAGAAATGTTATATAAGAAAATAATTAAAAATCACAGACAAAAACTGAATAATGCAACAACAGCCAGAGAGATTATATATATTACTTTATTTATTACAAGACCCACAAACATTGTAGAATTCGTACATTTGATAATGTTTTGTTTTTTTTTAAATTGCTATTTTTACTGTTATTGTTGTATATAAAATGTATGCATTTGATGAATTATTTTACTGATGAAATAAAAATAGAACTCACCTAAAGAGCATAAATATTTACATGTGAGTTAAATGGTAGTTTCTTAATTAATTCATTATTTTTAAAATGAAGAATTTCAAATACAATAAAAGACATAGCCCAGAATAAAATCTGTGAACCAGAAACCAATAATCGAAAATTCCTGTCAATGTTTGAATTATATTTATTTAGTTAAAGTTCACTTTCTAATAAAAATGGCACTGAACAGATGATTTTAGAAAAAAGAAAAACAATCTTTGAAGGAAAGCGACTTTGCAGTCAGTTTATACTTTCTTTACCTTCTAAGATTTTTCAGCTACCAAGAAAACAAAAGTACAATATTATTTAGCAGATAGAACAACACATTAAGAGCTTGTTGATTGGAGATAAACACTTTTTTAGAATGATTTAACCTTTAGCATGCCAGATTAATCTGTTCACCATTAATTAAGAAAGAAATGCACCATATGCTGTTTTGTATTGACAACATCAATACAAAAGATAATTTTATAAAGATTATTAACTCTATATGATGAGAGTAAGAATTATAAACACAAGCTAGTCAGTAATGTCTCTTGATGAAAAGTTCACTTACTGATACATAATAGTAGGATACAACAATTCATGAAATGATGATGACTTTATTGTTCACACAAGAAAATGGTTCACTCTAGATTCAGCTTGAGTGCCAGTACAATCAAACGGTTTAGTCATAATTTTGTTTGTTTGTTTTGTTTGTTATGTTTTGCAATTTTGGATTAATAAGGAAATAGTTTTACAAAAATTGACAGTACATTTTTGCAGTTTTGAATTAGAAAGGAAATGGTTTTACAAAATTTGACCCATGACATTGTTTATCTCAAAATCATTCATGTTTTATTAATGCTAATTTAATTTGAATAGTGTTTTGTTGTTTCCTTTGAATGTTTTTACCGATATATTTATATATTTCAGTATTTTATAAATGGGCATTATAATAGAAATTAAATCCTTTCTTTCAGATCTTTTGTAGATATATGATGAAATAAATTTCCAAGAAATTTATAAATTGTAATTACTGTTGCTAGTTTTTTTCCCATTAAACTTATTATTTTGATAAAATAATTGCCTGCCCAATTGTGGTTAATATTAAATGAATGAAAAGAATTAATCTGCCAAGCAGAAAATATTTACTGACATGGGGTTCTTAATTACAAAGATGTGCAGGTTTGTGTGTTGGTTACAAGTATCTGTTGGGTTCTAGATTGTGTGCGGTGTACAAGAGTTTATGATTATGGCTCTTTGGTTGATCTTGAGCTTAACTGCTCTGAATAAAGCTGTGTAAATATATTTCGTGGGAATCAGACAGTGCCTCGTGTCATGGCCTTGAGCACTACAATAGCATATAAACTAAGATCATGTTCAAATGTCATTTTAACAGATATATTATCTCAACTGTCTGAGGGTTAAAATGATGAAGATAATAATAATTGATAAAACAATTGATTAAACATGCACCATCACAGTATGCAATCATCAGAATCTTAGAGAGCAGTGAATATTAACATTAATAAATGTTATATATCTGATGGAAAGAATACATAATTTAACAATAATTGATTAGCAAAAATGAATAAACAATATTAAATTGCTCTATGATGTCTTGAAAGATCTGATAAAAATGTAAATGATTTAAATTGATAAAAGTCTTGAAAAGTTTCATCCAGTTTGCATTTCCGTTACTGGGCAGAGAAGTGTCTATGATTGAGAGAATGATATGCTATTCTGCACATATACCACATTTGGGGGGGGGGAGGTATTATGCACAATAAATCAATTTGATTATACCTCTTTATTACTGAATATAAACTGTTACTTGTAGTACAATTATTAATTTATTTGTGTACAGTGTAAAATATCATTATTTGATTGTTGTTAATAAAATAATAATATTATTATTGCATATATTATTATTATTGTTATTGTTGTATATAAAATGTATGAATTATTTTATTGATGAAATAAAAATAGAACTCACCTAAAGAGCATAAATATAAATATAAATATATATATATATATATCACATAGTAATTTCTTAGTTAATTCATTATTTTAAAAATGAAGATTTTCAAATACATTAAATTAATTCATTAATAAAACTTAATATGACTGTTTTCTTAATTTTGAAGGCTTACACATATTTGGCATTCACTGAAAATTTAAATTGCAAAGTTGGAATGTTTTTTAATATACATATAGCTTCTTTTGAGCTTTTACTGTTATTTACTTTTAATTAAAGTATTTTGCAAAATGTTACACTTTTTCCTGTTTAATTATTATTTTATAAATACATATATCTAGCATAATGAATGACTGCTGCATACAGCTAGTTTACTTCATCTCATACCTCAAACTCATGCTGTGTCATGCTTCTGCCTCATACTTCATTCTGTGTCATGCTTGTACCTCATACTTCATGCTGTGGTTGTTCTTCTACCTCATACTTCATGCTGTGATTGTTCTTCTACCTCATACTTCATGCTGTCATACTTCTACCTCATACTTCATGCTGTGGTTGTTCTTCTACCTCATACTTCATGCTGTGTCATTCTTCTACCTCATACTTCATGCTGTCATACTTCTACCTCATTCTTCATGCTGTCATATTTCTACCTCGTACTTTACACTATCATACTTCTATTTCACACATCATGTTGTGTCTTCTACTTCATACATCATGCTTGGTCATACTTCTACCTCATGCTGTCTATTATCTACCTCAAACTTCATGCTGTCATACTTCTACCTCATATTTCATGTTTTCATACTTCTACTTCATAGTTCATGCATATAATTCTGCTTCATGCTGTGCAACACTTCCTCATTCTTGACATTTCATCGATAGTATCTCTTGCTTTTATCATATCATTCGTGCAGTTTCAGTCTACTTCATACTCCCGTAGTGTCATGAATTGCGATCCTATCAATTTAATATGAAGATTTCAAAAACTTACATTTCCATCTTTATAGATTTTCTCATATGACTTGACAGGAAAGTCTTTGTCTAAAATTTGTAGATGGCTTAAATATGTTTCTAGTTATGACACAATAAGAAAACCTTAATATATTTTTACTGTGCTAACCTTGTATGTTTCTAGTATGATATAATGGGAAACCTTTGCTATAAAATTACCAGAAGGTTTCAGTATGTATTTTTCTAGTTGTCTATTTCCACATACCCAGAATTCAGACCTACTGCCACTCTGTAATCTTTATAACCCACATTTGTCAAGAATCTCCACTATAGATTTCAGGATGCCACGAAACTCACAGCGAATGATGTTCATATTTTTTCTGGTATAAAGTTATCTGGATTCTATATCTCCATACATTACATTGTTGCTTGTTATAAGTGGGAGTTAGAGTTTGGAAATCAGACAATTCATCAGTACAAGTTATCAGTACATGTTAGGTTTTGAACAGTGGACAATAAGCTATAAAGCCTTTATTACAAGAAGATTCCAGACCTATGGGCCAGGAATAAGAACTCGTTCACTTAATCGTTCCTTTTGTGCAGAACCAGATTTGTCAAGAACAGTTCATTGAAATCACACATTGTCAAGGACAGTTCATTCAAATCACACAATGTCAAGGACAGTTCATTTAAATCACACATTGTCAAGGATAGTTCATTTAAATCACACAATGTCAAGGACAGTTCATTTAAATCACAATGTGTCAAGGACAGTTAATTTAAAATACACAATGTCAAGGACAGTTCATTTAAATCACACAATGTGAGGGACGATTTATTACGTTGACTCTGTTCTGCCATTGATACTGATGACGTCAGCTAGATTTTCATCACCGTACTCTTGCATCAGAACGATCACATGATTTCAGTCCATTTTCTGGACATTTAATATATCTTTTGGCAAGTTTTCTTCTGAGAGTTAAGAGTCAGCTGACCGATGGTACTATTTGATTATCTTAGCTATTGTTTGTCAGGAAATTTCCACTTCCACTACCCTAACCCTAACCCTAACTCCGTGTGTATGTGTGTGTGTGTGTGTGTGTGTGTGTGTGTGTGTGCGCGTGCGTGTGTGTGTGTGTGTGTGTGTGTGTGTGAGAGAGAGAGAGAGAGAGAGAGATTTACTGTTTGAAGGGGCCCCATATATTGCTAGAGTTAATTCTCTCTCACACACTCACACACACCCTGCAGCATGTGTTAAGTGTATGCATATGTGTTGAAAATCAGGGCTGTAAGAGATTGACAATTTATTCTCCCCCCTCCCCCAGTCTCACCGTGACATCTTCATTCTTCCAGTCGGGCAGTTACGGCATTTAATGTCCTTCCCGCGCTTCACTCCCCTTATCTAGCAATGGTGGATGACCTGTCCCACTTCTCATCTCAAAGCTGACACCGTCAGTAAGTCATGAACAATACATGAGAAAATCTGCGTTAAGGGTAGACAATCCTCTTGCCGAGTAAGCGTATGCATGTGTCAGACGCAGAAATATTTTCCATGAATGAAGTTTACATCCAGTGAGAATTTGAAGGGAGAGCGAATTCATTCGTAGAAATACACCCTTACTTGGTGAGGAAAGTCACCAAAACAGTGTGACTTTAGTGGTTCGAATATCTAGACGAAATGACAAAGAGTGTCCAGTAAAATAGAGAGGAAATGATAGACAAAGATTGTCCAGTAAAATAGAGATGATAGACAAAGAGTGTCCTGTAAAATAGAGAGGAAATGATAGACAAAGAGTGTCCAGTAAAATAGAGAGGAAATGATAGACAAAGAGTGTCCAGTAAAATAGAGAGGAAATGATAGACAAAAGAGTGTCCAGTAAAATAGAGAGGAAATGATAGACAAAGAGTGTCTTGTTTACACTAAAGTAATATTAATGAAGATTCGCGTACACAGAAGAAATGATAGACAGGGTCTCGTCTACAGTAAAATCAGACTCGAGTATACAGAGGAAATGATAGACAGTGTCATGTCTACAGTAAGGAAGAAATCAGTCAGATTCTAGTACACTGAGGAAATGATAGACGAAAAGCATGTGTAGTCTACAGTAAAAAGATTCTGTCCGAGAGATTGACTGACAAGTGTTTCTAGACAACAATAACAATTATTCAATCACAGAAATTGGTCACTATGGAGGAATTTATTGGCAAAAGTTGTCTCACCTGGAGAGGGATTGATGGACAACATTTTTTTCCGCAGTAGGAGTGATTAGCATATTATAAGAAAGATTGACCGATATTTAAGTCTAAATGCATTATGGCATTTTTACTTTGAAAACAAAGGAAAGAAAGAAGTTAAACCCGGGTATAACGAAGTCAACCTTACAGCCGTGAATGCTATTTCCAAAATGAAAATATCGTGTTTCACAGTAAGTTGTTAATTATTCACAGGAATATGATTCCTAGTAAAGGTGTGTTCCTTGTAAAATCAGCATGATTCCCAGTAAGTCTGTGTTCACAATAGTGTCATCATACAATAATCCTTACCTCAAAATGATAGACATAAGATCTATCTATCTATCTATCTATCTATCTAAGACAGGAAAACGACACCTACTAATAATTTTCATTAATGCTAGTGACGTAAGCTAAATAGCGTCCATACGATGACATTTGTGGAATGTCTGAGTGAAGAGCAGAAAAGTTCTGATTGTGATTGGGGGGGGGGGGGGAGGAGGAACAGAAGCTATTGTAGTTCCGATTCATTTGATTGTTACGTGCACTCGTTCTCAGGTGAATGAGCCGCGACCAGCTTCACAGAACCACGCGAAGTTTGGGTAAGCTGACTAGCAGATACAAACCCTCCATTTTCAGTCTTCCTGCACTAAATCCTAAATATAGACATGAATGACATCATTTCCGGTTAAGGTTTAGTGTTTCTTCTTGCCATATCACTAATGTCGAAACGAAGCTAGAAGTGGACTCATAAATCAAAACGGCAGAGATGTTAAAATTTTTGAAAGGCATGCCGCTTGTCATCCATTTACTTGGGTTTCAGGGGCTTGCCCTTTTGATTAGTTGCTATGGTAAAGGTTAAATATTCACTGCTTAGTGATACACAGATACGTTATGCATTCACATGAAACGAAACAAAGCAAGTACAAGTGAAAGTCCTCATTTTCATTAGATTGAATATTCAAATACAGCCTCGATACCAAGAGCGGAATTAATGTGTCCTATTTCACATCAACTTCTAGGCAGAAATAGGTGTCGCTATATGCCTGAGTACTTCTCAGCAATTTTAAAATTTTCGTTAACGACTGTTTGGTGCATGGCGATTCAAAATATCTAAAGGAAAGAAGTATGCAATAATTATCATAAATATATACTTTTCTCACAACAACTGCTACTTGTAAATGATCGTTTCGTGGCGACCGCGCCTTTAACTTAACAACTGTGCCGTGCTTTTTTATATATAAATGTTAAGTAAACGCGTGGCTGAGATTTGGAGTTGGTGTTCCATCCACTGAAATGATTTATTTCTGCCGGTGCATACTTTCAACAATTGCTGATTTCGTGCACGGCCGAAGTATTACAGAACCTATGCCTGCCATGTACTTCTAGTATCAACACCTCTGCATTTAGTCAGTGGCAGTGAAAATAAGGTTATGATTGGACTGCATATTTCAACCTGACCTTAACACTTGAAGTTCATGCCTCTTGTACAAGCAATAATTTTTGCCTACGTCATAGTGGAGTGGGTGGGGCTGGAAGAATAGTGCTTGCACAAATGGCATACGTCTCACAAGGATAAGTTTTGACAAGACACCAGTCAATTCAGTATGACTTAGAATCCTTTGAATCCGAAGTCACTTCTATGCAATACACTTTAAACTTTAATTTGAAGTCGTTATATCCAATATCTTTTAAAATCTAAAGTCGTTCCTGTCTAATATACTTTAAAACCGGAAGTCGCTCCTGTCTAATATACTTTAAAACCGGAAGTCGTTCCTGTCTAATATACTTTAAAACCGGAAGTAGTTCCTGTCTAATATACTTTAAAACCGGAAGTCGTTCCTGTCTAATATACTTTAAAACCGGAAGTCGTTCCTGTCTAATATACTTTAAAACCGGAAGTAGTTCCTGTCTAATATACTTTAAAACCGGAAGTCGTTCCTGTCTAATATACTTTAAAACCGGAAGTCGTTCCTGTCTAATATACTTTAAAACCGGAAGTAGTTCCTGTCTAATATACTTTAAGACCAGAAGATGTTCCTGTCCTTTTAGTAGGTCTGGCTGGAGTTGTTCTTCATACGGCTAATGAAATCTATGATTTGATTAAAGGCATCTTCTAATGATTGGTCAATTTCGTGACCTACTAAATGCTATCTTTTTCACTTCTTATCCTCCGGTGTTTACTTTTTCTGTCATTACTTGTGTCATTGCATAATTATAAAGTTGAGTCCGATGTTTGTGTCAAGCAATGCGACCTAAAGCTCCTAGCTTGTTGACATTATGCACACATGATCTCTTTGTAATCTCGTTGGCAGAACAGTGCAACTTTTCTAAATTGGATCTGAAGCAACAATAGGGCAGAACTGCTCTGCAGCGGAGTTGTGTGCGCACCTTTAATGTATATTTTTTACAATTTGTTTTTGTACTTCACTATGAACTATGAAAATCTTAATGTTCCTAAACCAACACAACACGCGCAATTGAAATTACTTCACTGTGAGCTATGAAAATCTTAATATTTCTAAACTAATACAGTATTCAAAATTCTGTGAAAGAAACAAAAATAAAATGTGCAAAAGTAACACTTCATTTACTAAGCATTATTCAGGACAATATAATCGCATCACATAACATTACAGATGAACAATTAAAATGTATCAACGTATGTTTTTATATGATCAGTCTGTCTGATTACAGGTTTACATAAACAGAGCTAAGTGCTTTTATTATTATTGGGAGTTATGACATTTTATTGTGCATTTGTTCGTACTAATTATATTGCATTAACTTTTATATTTCTTAATAAAACAGCGCCGCAATAGTGTATGTTTACATGCTTTTCAAAAACACAGTTTTAATTGAAAAAAACGAAGTGAAGAAATTACTCAAGAAAAAGGGGGAAAGAAAATTTAAGAGGGGGAGAAATGGACGGAGGGACAGAAAAAAAGTGGGATGGAGGGAGAAATGGATGTAGGGAAAGATGGAAATGAAGATCATGGGAAGGAGAGAGGGAAAAGAAGAAAAAGGACAGGGGACAGAGGGAGAATGAGAGGGTAGAAAGGAGAGAGAGAGAAGGTGGCGTGGAAAAGCGGGAAGAAGGGAAAGAATAAGGAAGGAAGAGAGAGAGAGAGAGAGAGAGAGAGAGAGAGAGGGAGGGAGAGAGAGAGTCCTAAATGTCCGGGAGACAAGTTCTTAGCTCAGTGCCTTGACATTATTTTTGCTCATGCGTGACAACTGAATCTTTGCATAATCTCCCCTGATATGCTCTTCTTACAGCGCAGAACAGTCTGATCTCGACACGACAAGACATGAGAGAGCAGGATTGCAACTGCGGCCAGTAACTCTATCAAGCAAAGCATACCAAAATGGCGTTAGAGAAGAACGAACTTTCTATCACTGCCTTCTCGATACTTGTCGCTGCAGGTAAGATTAAAATATGAAATATTATTCATTAACAACGAAACAATTATCATTTTCTTTTCCCACTCACCCAGTTTTAAGTGTAGTGTTTGGATACAATTAAAGTCTGTGTTTAAGCATTTATAATACTTTGGCCTTAGAGTCGAAAGCAACGTTGGTATGTTCAAGTACCGCGTATTAATAGGCATCAAATCAAAAATAGGTCCACCACAATAAGATTTTAGATTATGTAGCATATTAGCATTTAAAAACTGAAAATTTCCAGATAAGACAGAATTTTAGCATTTTAATACAATATAATATAAGGATGAAAAATTGTAGATAATTTATTTTAGAATTTTTCTACACTATAATCTTAAATTGAAAGTTTTTAGATAATATAACATTTTAGTTTTTTTTTAATATACACAATACATATAAAATTGAAAAGGTTTTAGATAATATAATGTTTTAGTTTTTTTTAATATACACAATACATATAAAATTGAAAAGGTTTTAGATAATATAGTACTGTAGCTTTTCAATATATACAATAAACTATGAAATTTAAAATGTTTTAGATAATATAGTATTGTAGCTTTTCAATATATACGAAAAACTATTAAATTTAGAAGGTTTTAGATAATATGTATCGCAGTATTTTAATGCAATGTAATATACAATTTAAAAGGTTTTAGGATAATATTGTATTGCAGTATTTTAATGCATTATAATATAAAATTGAAAGTTTGAGATAATACAGTATTGTACCATTACATAAAATTAATAGGTTTTCTTTGATTTTAGTATTTTCTCACAATATAATCTTAAATTGAAATGTTTTATATAATATAGTATTGTAGTATTTGATACAGTACAACAGGGATATCAGAAATATAATCTGAAATTGAAATGTTTTATGTACAAAACATAAGGGATGTCAGAAATATAATCTGAAATTGAAATGTTTTATATAATGTAGCATTGTAGGGAGAGAGAGAAGGAGAGAGACAGAAAAGATAACGGGAGTGTAAAAAGAGAAAGACAGAAAAGATAAAGGGAGAGTAAGAAGAGAAAGACAGAAAAGATAAAGGGAGAGTAAAAAAAAGAAAGAAAAGATAAAGGGATAGTAAAAAGAGAAAGGCAGAAAAGATAAAGTGAGAGTAAAACGAGAAAGACAGAAAAGATAAAGGGAGAGTAATTAGAGCTTGCTTATGTATGTGTTTATTTCTATATTGTAGCCATTCCATTAAAAACAAAATAGTTCTTGAAACTTTTTAACGTTTCTGTCATGTCTTCTTCATTTTAAAGAACTGGGTGCTAGACTAAAAAACTTACTAAATATAGCAGAAGTCAGGAAAGAGCAAAATTATTCTATTAAGTCAGAAGCGAATAAAATACATCAAAGTTACTAAATAAACAAGAAGCAAACAAATAACAAATTTACTAAATAAAGCAGAAGCCAGCTAACTGTATATAAAATACATCAAAGTTGCTAAATAAACAAGAACCAAACAAATTACAAGCTTACTGAATAAGTATGAGGCACATAGATAAACATTAAACTATGAACTTAACTAACCTCCACCACCACCACCCAGAGAATATCAAGGGCTAATTTGGATTTCGATGTTAGTCACACATTTCATGTCAACACATCATCATCATCGTCGTCGCCGTCATCATCATCGTCATCGTCAATTTTTATTATAATTTACACAAGTATCCGATACAAACATTTTCAATGCTTTTATTTTGTCCATATATGCATTTACCTTCTTGCCCCAGTTTTTATTGTTTCTCACTAGTTCCACTTGATCTCTGCACATAAGGCCATTGTTATTTACGTTCAAATTCTTCTCTCGCGAACAACACGTCTTTGTTTAGGCCTAGCTAACCATGAAAATATAAATATGCTCGCATCGCTAACAGGTAGGTACCATGACACGGGGACAACACCTGTCTGTAAACTCTATGTGTGGTGTGTGTGTGTGTGTGTGTGTGTGTGTGTGTGTGTGTGTGTGTGTGTGTGTGTGTGTGTGTGTGTGTGTGTGTGTGTGTGTGTGTGTGTGTGTGTGAGTGTGACACCCTGCTTGAAGTATTCTGCAAACAGGAAAACGGGCAAAAATATTCCATGTTGACGAACTGACGTGTAATTTATAACACCTGCAAGTCACCACGAAATGGGAGCACAGCTGCAGGGTTCAGACGTATCCTTCCTAACCCTTTTATTCTAGCTATTCTCTGCCAGTCACCAACTGTAGTTACTAGGCGTTAACCCTAGCACAATTTGATATAATGACAACAGCTTTATTTCGCGTTCAGTAAAGCGTTAAAAAGTGGGAGTTCTTGAGAGGGGTACCTACTGTGCTTAATTGAACAGCGGTTTAATTTGATCTTTATTGTAAACAAGCGAGTTGCCTCTCCTTAACGGGAGATTCTTGACAATGCATTCACTTCTCCACTGACTTTCAGTTTCTCTAGATCAGGGGTCGGCAAAGTCTGGCATTTAGGCCAGATACGGCCTAGCTAGTATTCCAGTTCGGCCTAATGCCCCCTAGTTATTTATTATTGGATCTGGCCTAATTGAATTCTCACGGTTTTGTTCCCCTTCATTTCAACAATCTAAATATAGTTTATTTGTAAAGGAAAGGAAGCTGAAATTATTTTAATTGTACAAGCACTGGCTTAGTTAAAGTTCAACATTAGTGTATGTACTGTAGGTATGTAGACCTACGAGTCAGAAACTTGTGTATCTTTACAGCGGACAGAACACTGACAATCTCAAGCCAGTTAATACGAATCAGAAACGTGTGTATCTTTACAGCGGACAGAACACTGACAATCCCAAGCCAGTTAATACGAGTCAGAAACGTGTGTATCTTTACAGCGGACAGAACACTGACAATCTCCAGCCAGTTAATACGAGTCAGAAACGTGTGTATCTTTACAGCGGACAGAACACTGACAATCTCAAGCTAGTTAATACGAGTCAGAAACGTGTGTATCTTTACAGCGGACAGAACACTGACAATCTCAAGCCAGTTAATACGACTCAGAAACTTGTGTATCTTTACAGCGAACACTGACAATCTCAAGCCAGTTAATACCAGTCAGAAACTAGTGTATCTTTACAGCGGACATAAGACTACTAAAATCTCCAACCAAGTGAAAATGCTAACTGGAAACTCAACAAGGGTTGTACATGAAGGACTTAGAAATCTTAACTAGAAGCGGAAAATTAACAACAGAATATAATAAGAAAACTAAATACAACAGTGTTTTTTAAGTTACAATCTTAACTAGAAGCGAAAAATTAAGACCAGAATATAATTAGAAAACTATTACATGTATACAACAATTGTTTTTTTTAAAGTTACAATCTTAACAACAGCATTCAAGCAGATAACTAGTACATGAAGTAGACAGCTGTTGATATCGCAGTGAAAAGATGAGACAACTGCATTCAAGAAGATAACTACTACACGATGTAGATAGGAGGTTGAAATCGTACTACGAGGAGAGACAACATAATTTTAAGGAGAGAAATATTAAGTGATATAGATCGGAAGATGAATTTTTAATAAGTAGAAACAACCAAATCTAAAAAAGCGAACTATTGCATGACAGACGGGAGGCTGAAAACATTGTGGGGAAAGCAAGGTGGATTTAAATTAATGAACGAGTGGGAGAGAGTATTTTTTTAAGCGAGAATGAAGGAATTGTTTTGTTTCGTATGTTTATTTTATATATTAGCATGTGAGAAATTCGACATTCGCTTTGCTCGCGTTCTCTCCCTGTGTGTGTGTGTGTGTGCGCGCGCGTGCGTGTGTGTGCGTGCGTGTGTGTGCGTGTGCGTGCGTGTGTGCGTGCGTGCGTGCGTGTGTGTGTGCGTGTGTGAACACCTATTTATCCCGATAATAGTGCTAGATGAAGAATAGGCGTTCGTGCATGACACAGTCTGTTATTATGGCACAAGAAATTAAATGATCACCCACACAGTCCATTTAGAATATTAAAAATAATCCTTTGTAAATGAAATAAATTTATTTCGATTCATGATGTGACGTGTTTCAGCACTAGGAACATTCTCCTGCAAAAGGCCGACAACTCCATGCGATCAGTTGTATGGTGAATGCAATCTGCAGTCGGGACAATGCATGTGCAGCAGCGGCGGAATTGGTCTTCAGTGTAGTGTTTCTGGGGGTAAGTGTAACGACAATTTACTCTACCACACCCCACTATCACCATCATCACCATCTACTTGCCATCGCATTCACTTTTTAAAGGTGTCTCAAAATTAACCTTTTTAATTCCTCAGACGTGTCTCAAAATTAACCTTTTTAATTCATCAGACGTGTCTCAAAATTAACATTTTTAATTCATCAGACGTGTCTCAAAATTAACTTTTTAATTTCTCAGACGTGTCTCAAAATTAGCCTTTTTAATTCCACAGACGTGTCTCAAAATTATCTTTTTAATTCCTCAGACGTGCTTCATATTTTTAGCAGCAAGATCTATGTTTTACGTAATGTGTGACAAATATGAATTAATGCCAGTCCACAAAAATACATAAGAGATATGTACTTTTATAATTCCGATTAAAACCCAGAAACAATTATAATTATAACCCAGAAACAATTATAATTATAAGTCTTTCCAGCTTTGAATTACCTACAAAAACCTGATTTCAGGCAATACTCTCAGTGCTGTAGTATTAAAAAAATAATATTATATAACAAGTTCATGTTCGAATGTACGACATCTAGCAATCCACCCGGTATAACTAAAAAAAAATTTTCTAAATGTCAGGTACTGTCAATTCGGGTGCTTGCCACATCATGAACCCTTGTCTTAACGGGGCAACTTGTTACGACAACGGCGTCGGCTCTTCATGTTCGTGTCCAGATGGTTTCTATGGAGACAGGTGCCAGCATCCTATGGGTGAGGGAAACTGCTGGTTAATTCAGAATTGTTCATTGTTATGGTTACAAACGAGATAGAGAAACACATCCTATGGATAAAGGAAACTGCTGGTTAATAGAGAGATTGTACATTGTTGTAGTTACAAACAAGATAGAGAAACACATTCTATGGGTAAAGGAAACTGGTGGTTAATTCATAGATTGTTCATTGTTGTTGTTACAAAAGAGATAGAGAAATACACCTTATGGGTGATGGAAACTGCTGGTTAATTCAGAATTGTTCATTGTTATGGTTACAAAGGAGATAGAGAAACGCAACCTATTTGTAACGGGAAAGTGCTGGTTAATTCAGAGATTGTACATTGTTATAGTTATAATTCAGAGATTGTATATTGTTATAGTTACAAACAAGAAAGAGAAACGCATTCTATGGGTAAGGACAACTGGTGGTTAATTCAGAGATTTTACATTGTTATAGTTACAAACGATATAGAGAAACACATCCTATGGGTAAGAGAAACTGCTGGTAAATTCAGAGATGGTATATTGTAGAAATTACAAAGGAGATATAAAAACACATCATATTTGTAAAGGAAAACTGCTGGTTAATTAAGAGTTTGTACATTGTTGTGGTTACAAAGGAGACAGAGAAGCATGTCCTTTGGGTAAGAGAAACTTGCTGGTTAATTCATAGATTGTACATTGTTATAGTTACAAAGGAGACAGAGAAGCACGTCCTTTGGGTAAGAGAAACTTGCTGGTTAATTCATAGATTGTATATTGTTGTAGGAAATAGAGAAAAGCATCCATTTAAAAGGTCAATCTTTCTCATGTGTATTCTCTGCTAATCTTAAAACGTTAGTATACATTAAATACATTTCAAGATGAGAGAAAAATCGCATAATGAAATTTATGTCAATCTCTCTCTCTCTCTCTGTCTGTTTGTCTGTCTGCCTGCTTCACTGCCTGTCTGTCTGTCTGTCTGTCAGTCTGTCTCTCTCTATCTGTCTGTCTGTCTGTCTGTCTGTCCGTCCGTCCATCCATCCATCTATCTATCTATCTATCTATCTATCTATCTATCTATCTATCTATCTATCTATCTATCTATCTATCTATAGTTTATTGGAAGTGCTACCCGGATAAAATGGAAGTAAACATCTTTCCGTACGGCTACGACGTACATGGATGGAACAGTGGTAAACCCGGCACCGGCAAAGACAACTCATGCAAGGTATTTAGTCGCAATGTCATTTAGCTAAATTTTTGTTAGCAGTTATTGTTCCTTATTTATAGTAATAAACACAACACATGCAAGTTACGTAATCGCAACGTCATTCAATTACAAATTCTTTAATAATTAAGACACGTCAGTTTATAATAACAAATATAATTATTAGCCATCAGTTGATTTCGTTTAGCCATTATATTATCATTCAATTAGAAAAATAAAATCTGCTAATATCCATCGACTGTAATCATAATGCACTATATTTTCACATATCCAAAATAATAAATGAATTCATTTCCATTTGTTTTTTTCTTAATCAAATCAATAATTTAGTTAAATTTGAATCTTAATAATGTCAATCCATACTGTCTAAGCAAATCCGATATATGTTGCAACTTTAACTTTAAATGGTGGACATTAAAGAAAAATTGTTCTTCGAAGTGGACTATGTGTGACTTTTAAATAAAGACTGTTCATGAAAGTGAATTTTTTGGATATGAAAGAAAAATTGTCCTTAATGCGGACCTGGTACACATTAAAGAACAGGTATTCTTGGACCAAAGAAAATGTATTGGAAATGGACATGGTGGGTATTAAAAAAAAATGTTCTTGACTTCGACATTTAAGTAATATGTATCCCTGTATGGGGACAGTTAAGGAAGAAATGAATATTTAAATCAGCAATGCTTTTTTCTAGGACAGCAACTTATTTTCTTTTCTTGTTGCTGTTTACCATTTTCAATTTATCTCAGCATAGGCATTACTCTGCAAACGTCAACATAGGCAACACTCTGCAAACGTCAGCATAGGCATCACTCGGCAAACTTCAGCATAGGAAACACTCGGCAAACTTCAGCATAGGCAACACTCTGCAAACGTCAGCATAGGCAACACTCGGCTAACGTCAGCATAGGCAACACTCGGCTAACGTCAGCATAGGCTCGGCATACGTCAGCATAGTCAACACTCGGCTAACGTCAGCATAGGAAACACTCGGCTAACGTCAGCATAGGCAAAACTCGGCTAACGTCAGCATAGGCAAAACTCGGCTAACGTCAGCATAGGCAACACTCTGCAAACGTCAGCATAGGCAACACTCGGCTAACGTCAGCATAGGAAACACTCGGCTAACGTCAGCATAGGCAACACTCGGCTAACGTCAGCATAGGCTCGGCATACATCAGCATAGTCAACACTCGGTTTACGTCAGCTTAAGCAACATTAGGCATATATCAGCACAGCAACACGCGGCATATTTCACTATAGCAACACGCGGCATAATTCAGTATAGCAAATACTCGATGTTATGGGTTCCAAAGTGTCAGATACCTTTCCTACATATAAAAAAAAAATCTCTGCAATTTCTTGCCTATCTTAAACACTGGTCCACTTTTGTCACCAGTTGGAGACTATTCCTACAGTTAGGACCCAAGGCTTGAATTATGTGCTTCCGGCGTGGGACGGATTTGCTGGACAGTTTAAACATCTCAATGACTCGTGTGCAGGAAACGCTACAGTGGAGTGGGATAATGTATGTATGTTTTTAATACAAATAATTATTTATTAAAAAGGACAACACGTATGGTGAAAGTTTGTTTTTGTATTTACTTGTCGGTTTCCTGAATAATGAATGTTTTTATATTGTTATTTACTTTTATTTTTTCTGAAAATCTATATTTTTCTATGCAGTAGATTTATAGCAATATATATATATATATGTTGAAATTAGCATGCAATTAAATTATAATTGTCCTATTTATACTATAACCAATATTCTATAAAACATATATACTCATGTTAGTCTCTTTTCTTTTTACAGCTTTCTGTGTAAAGTTTCTTTTTATTTATTAGTTAGTACAGTTTAGTTTACTAGATATCTTTCTTCCACTTTTGTAATAAATGTCTTATAAATTATAAATATATTATTTATATTAGGCCAATAGTTTCTTGTCAGATTTACTTGCATTATTTAACACGTTAATTCGCTTATTCACAATTATAAGCATCTCAGTCATTCAGCTTTTGTGTTTTGTTTTTTTTGTTGATTAAACGAAAACGAGGGTAAACGTGCTAGACAAATCATTAGTTTAGAAAACGCACTGACTCACTTTTTTTTTTTTTTTAGTTAGTTCTTCTCCCATGAATTTAAATTCTGTGCGTATATAAATGTTTACAATAGACGAAGGGAGGGAAGTGGGTGGCAGCTTTGGTAACAGAGTTACCTTTCATTTAGAATTTGTATCCAGTTTAAATAAAGAAATGTTTTTGTTTGTTCTCAACCGTAACAGCCGTTCGAAGCCACAACCTAGTTTTAACCCTATAGTTTTATTCTTGGAATATAACCATTATTCACTTTCTGTCACAAGGAATATAACAATAAATAAATCTTACAAGTGCCCGGATATTTAGAAAACTACTCAAGCGCTAAATCGTATGAAATCTCTGAGCACTGAAAGTAATTATAAATAAAATACAGAAAGTTTTTGTACAAACGAAAACAAAATTACAGTGTTACTAAAGAAAACAGTTCGCATGCAAAATAACAGTATAATAGAAATATTTCTAGTGATTCACGGGAAACAAATATAAAACAAATATACAAATTGAACAAACAATACCTATGAAAAAAATTAAGAGCTTCTCTTAGAATCTCAGCACAATCCAGCAAGATGAAAACCGATAAATAAACCTTTTCGTTGGCGGTACGACATATTTTGCTGTCAGAATAATGAAAATAATTCCATCTGATTATGAGCGCAAGCTTCTAGCAAAAGTGTACACAAATGTGAGATCAGATATCATCTTTGGGACTTGGAGAAGCGTGTGCTTATTAAAATAATTCTGTATAGTGTCATCATCAACAACAGCAAACATCATTGTGTGTTGCGTTGTTCCAGTAAATGCTTGTCACTTGTTCGCACGTCACATCCGGAGTTGGGAATTGTGACTCCGAGGATTTTCGGGTAATATAAAACACTTTCTGTTAAACCGGATTATTTTTCTCTTCAATTACAGTTACAAGAATTACAATTCACTCTTACCAGAGCTACTGATTGCTTTGTGCGCATGTCTAGTATTTGGGACAATAATTCCGTTTTTCTCTCGTTCTCTCACTCAAAATGTCTTTTTTCCCCCTAGAGTACTGGTACAATGTATTCACGGCGGATATACGTAAGCTACAGCGCCACCTACTTTCACGAGACTGACCAGGACATCGTTGTCAAGTGCGAGGTGATAAAACCACAGCAGACACTTCCGACCAAACGGTAAGGGGGAGATAACGCATGGGGTAACATATTTGTGATCAAAGTAGCGGCTGCTGGGAAAAGAAGAAACTGAACAAGCAAAGTAACAACAGTTACAGCTTTACAGCTTTGTTCGCAGATCGCGCCTTCATGTTTAAGACAAATTGGAGATAGAGTTCTTGATGCAACATTCTCTAGTGTTACTTTCCAAAACACTTCATAGGAATACACTATAAGCCTAAATAAGAAATATCGAATTCTGGCTATATGGCTGTTATGACGACAAGGCTAATCGACAAGGTTATGCCGATCAGGAGCTGCATTTAACCGGGTTGGCTAAAGTTAGGCTTTTCCTCCCGTGAGAATACAGTATATGTCCTTATGATAATCACTGATCACGTACACTGTTCCTAGCGAGTGCGACCCGAAACGGTGAGATTTATCCGTGTTTGTGGTCAGTTATTTGTCTTAGGTTACCCAGAAACTGATCCCAGTAGGATGGCCAGTATTGACCAGTATTTACCTGCAAGGGGTGATTCTCCGTCAGCATTATCAGGGTGAAAGGTGAATGACGCCAGGCGGGTCATGACATGGTTCCTAAAAAAAATTGCATGGCTTACACTGGGCTTGTGACCCCCTCCCCAGACACCATACATACGAATTATTTATTTTGTTTCTCCTAACTCTGCATCCAAACCGCTTGTAACACTTGCAGGAAACAAACATTACCAGTAATACTTGCAGGTTACTAACATTTATCAGTAATACCTACAGGGTACTAATATTTATCAGCATTACTTGCAGGACACTAATATTTACCAATAATACTTGCAGGTCACTAACATTTACCAATAATACTTGCAGGATACTAATATTTACCAATAATATTTTCAGGATACAAACATTTACCAGTAATATTTGCATGACACTAATATTTACCAATAATATTTGCAGGCCACTAACAGTTATCAGTAATACATGCAGGCCACTAACATTTACCAGTAATACATGCAGGCCACTAACATTTACCAGTAATACATGCAGGCCACTAACATTTACCAGTAATACATGCAGGCCACCAACAGTTACCAGTAATTCATGCAGGCCACTAACATTTACCAGTAATACATGCAGGCTACTAACATTTACCAGTAATACATGCAGGCCACCAACATTTACCAGTAATACATGCAGGCCACCAACAGTTACCAGTAATTCATGCAGGCCACTAACATTTACCAGTAATACATGCAGGCCACTAACATTTACCAGTAATACATGCAGGCCACTAACATTTACCAGTAATACATGCAGGCCACTAACATTTACCAGTAATTCATACAGGCCACTAACATTTACCAGTAATACATGCAGGCCACTAACAGTTACCAGCAATATATAAAAGAATGCTAACTGCAAAAATAATAATTTCCTCCATCTTTTCTTTTGATATATCTGGCAGTATACTAATATACCAGAAAACAGCAAACAAACCATATCTAATTCGTGTATTCAGATCTGAAAATCGTAACCAACATAACCGTCCGTACCCAATCGTTCGCCTTAATGCAACGCAATTATTTGATTCTGAGGCAGTACTTAAATTCTGTAATACAACGTGCTATTTCTCCTTTATAGACCTAACGCAGTCAATTACTACATCACAGACCAACATGGATGGCCAGTGGAGTCTCCGGTCAAGCTAGGGTCGAGGATTAACGTGACATTCCACGTGGACCCGCTCAGTGGTCAGTATTCTTCATTTAAAAATAAATGATGATAGAGAAAGAAATTGACAATAGCCTGTTCTGTTCGCTTGCTGTCCTTTTGTTCTTATTTTAGTTTGAATGAGACAGACAGTGTATTTAGCTATTTGAGACAAACATTTATGAAGAAATCTGATAGTTTTTATCATCGTCGTCGTCGCCATCGCCTTTGCAATTTGAGTAATTTCATTATCATTTGAATTTGTCTTAATGTAAAAACCCTGTTTTGTCAAAACAACAAACAAAACCAACAACAAACTACTTTCAAAATGTTACTATTGACAATTCCAAATTTACAATTCACAATTTCACTATTCATTTGTTTATTGATGTCTGGTCTTCGCACAGCAAAGTCCCACAGTATAAAAACGAAATATAAATCCACTACTATTATTCACACTTTTAAAACTCATTTATGTGAATCTTCACCAAGCATACCAAATTACATTTCACTTCATTTACAGGCACGATCTCTATGTCGACTTGTCGCCATCGTGTTCCGAGATGATTATTATTATTATTATTATTATTATTATTATTATTATTACGCAGGTTTTGTTGATCTGAAGATACTAGACTGTCTTGTGCTTGATGTAGGCAGTACAACTCCAGTGGTTGTCGTCACAAATTCGTAAGTTTAGTCACAATGAAGTACACGTACAAAACATCTGTCATTTCAGTCAGTACGCAAAAACCCTGTTGCATTTTATTAAAAATGAGATTTTAGGGTGTTTCACCTCTTCCTGTAAAGTTGTAGTCGCAAAAATGAGGCCTTTATACAATTGTGCATTGAGATGCGATTTACATAACTCTCCTGGGGGTAAAATCATACCATTCTAATTTAACAACAAAAATATTTTAAAAAATTGATAGAGAAATAGTTATTTGCCTTGATTGTGTTGTATACTAGTTTCTGGCACTTTAAGTATAAATATATTCACTTGCAAGTTGCACACTGGACAGCAGTTACCATTGAAATAATTGGTATTGGAAAAAGGTCTTAATACCTGACGTAGTGTCAGCTGCAGTTCTTTAATTAAGCAGACAGTTGAAATCAAATAGCATTACATTCCTTCAAACTATTTGCAATGAAGTGCTTCCAGTAGCCTAACTTCGAATTCTGCACCCCTCCCTCCAAACATCTGACCACCCGCATTTTCTACAATCAACACACATACATGCGCGCACGGTCTGTTGTTTAGCTGTTTGATTATGAATTTTGTCACAGAAATCTATCTATCTATCTATCTATCTATCTATCTATCTATCTATCTATCTATCTATCTATCTATCTATCTATCTATCTATCTATCTATCTATCTATCTATCTATCTATCCATTCATCCACCCACCCATCAATCCATCTATCTAATTATTTGTGGCAAGGGCATATTACTTTGTTAATGAAGATAATTATTATTATTTATTAATCTTCCATAACTAATTTCAAGTGATGAGAATATTAATTTTATGTTATTAATGATCCTCCAACATACACCACTCGTCTCTTCTCACTTGGCGGATATTTTGGCGTGGTAAACGTTTTCTCTATTCCACAACATAAAACAGCATTTAGACCCAGATAAGGATTCCGTGAATGGAAAACTTCTTACTAAGTGAGAAGACAAATCTGACTTTAATTTATAGTTAGCGAGCCCCTATCCACCCACTTTCTTCTCCAACATAAGATTACCAAATTCAATATGCGTAAGGTCAATAAATTTAACAATAAATTTGTTAAAAGAAAAATCAAATACACATATGACAATCACAGCGAAATAGATAACTTGACATCAATATTCCACAAACCCACATTTTGGATAATTATAGTTTACACAGTCTCTCAATATATATAATAATAATAATAAAATTACTATTCAACAATAGAGCCAATACAAACTGCAGGTTAATCCTATCAGAGGATAGAAATGGAGTTATCAGAGTTAAATGTGTAAATTTACATGACCTGGATCTAGCAATACTTGACAGTCTTTCACTTACTTTTGCAACAATATCACAGTTTAATTCACACAGTGTTTCCTTTCCTTTGCAACAATGTCATAATTTCAAAATGTCAGTGCTCAGCATCTGTTCCTGCCACTGGAAACTCTGTCTTTCTGCTGTATTCTTGAATGTCTCCTCACATGTCACTCCCCTGCATGTAGGACACAATTTCAGCAATTCTGGTACCTTCATGGCACTAGAATTCTCCAGAATGTATCCAGCTTATTTTGCTGTGATAACAACAATAGTGCACATCATACTCTCGTATTCACAACTGCAACACACTGCAAGTTTCCTGCACTTCCCTGATTACTCAAATCACATCAGTGAACAAACAAAGGGTAGCTGAGAACTTGAAAGTTGAACTTGAGGCTCCACTTGAGACTCACAGCTCAATGCTGAACTCACTCACAGAGTGAGAATCAAACCAACAAAAAAAAGGAATTTGATCACTGCAATCCTTAAATAAGGAGCAAACCTAAGTTTCTTGTTTATCACAATATAACTCCATTCTACCTCATATCTATTCCCAAACTTACAATTCCTGCAATGCATGCACATGGTAAAATAAACTCAGTGTTTCAAACAATGTCCATATTAATTCACCACATGGGTGCAGCTTAATTCAAACATTCTTAGTAATAAAAAGTAACTCACATAGTACGTCTCAACATAAACACAAGTATAACACATCATAGTAAAATGCATGAAACTAAGTCCATTCTCTCTCAATCAATCAATTAAACTCACCACCTAAGATAACGACTGCCTTCAAGCCAGACTTTCTTCTTCTACACCAATTTCAAAAGTGTTAAGGGTTAAAATTTTCTACAGCAAGTGAATTCTTTATTCTCAGTCCATTGGCTAGTCTTGTTCTCATAAATGATTATCATTGGATAATAGGAAACTGCCCACTTTCCATTAGGTCATCGAATCTAGAATATTCTTGCCTTAAGCTGTTTACTTCAAAATTAGACACTTTCCAAATAACATCATAAGAAGTGCCCAAGGTCGGGTTACTCTGACAATTTAGCAACTTAGACAACAATTAAATTAAAAGACAGGATGGAGAAATAAGAATTATACGCAATTCACTATTCATTCCTATAATGAAAGAGAAGAAAACACCCTAAACCTGATAGGGAAGACAGCACCCTAAACCTGATAGGGAAGACAGCACCCTAAACTTGAAAGGGAAGAAAACACCCTAAATTTTATAGGAAAGAGAGCACCCTAAACCTGATATGGAAGACAGCACCCTAAACTTGAAAGGGAAGACAGCACCCTAAACTTGATAGGGAAGACAGCTCCTTAAATTTGATAGGGAAGAAAACACCATACATTTCAGAAGAAAGAAAACACCATAAATTTGATAGGGAAGAAACCAACAGAGCAATTGAAATTATAGGATGAGTTTACCGAGATTTCGAAAGAGTCACAATTCGCAAACCCACGCATGCGCACTAGCTACTAAATGGACTACGCTGTATGAAGGCAGATTTATAACAGCTTTTTCAAAACTTCTTTCCAGATGTCCTGAACCGCCGATAGGACTGGCACTGACCAAACCTTCAGGAGGCATGCACGTCTTGACATTGACCATGTACAAGTTTCCAGGATTTGCAAATGACCTTCACTTCCAGTGCAGGGCTCGCGTGTGTTTGGCTGCTGATAAAACTTGCAATACGGTAAGCATCTTTAATGTGACGAATCCCGGCATGCTCATTAACTTAAGAATGTAAAAATCTATAAGAGACGTCATCAGTGCATGCTAAGGGAAGGGATTCAGAATCTTGTTTGGCATGAATGTTTCCTTGGCAGTATGGTAAACATATTTCAAATGACGCAATGAGTATGGAAATGTAAAATCTGTAAGTGATGTAATAAATCCACCTTAACAACTAACACTCTGTGCATATGAACACTGTAAGTAGCTTTTTAACTTCATCCCACTAACGGAGGGCAGTTGAGGATGTGCGCCAAACTGGTGCGGCCTTTTCCACCCCCTTCCGCCAGCCCTCTCCCTTGAACACAATGTGAGGCTGTGGGGTCCCACTGGGGCATTTCAGATCAGAGAACGTCTTATGACGAAATGATCAACGCAAGCTCCAGTGGTGAGGTAAAACTGCTATCGATCCCACCCCACCCCATTTCTTTGAATAACATTTTACTTTGTTCCTTGGATTATCGTGTGTCTTTGTTCCTTGGATTATCGTGTGTCATTGTTCCTTGGGTTATAGTGTGTCATTGTTCCTTGGAATATAGTGTGTCTTTGTTCCTTGGATTATCGTGTCTTTGTTCCTTTGATTATCGCGTGTCTTTGTTTGGATTATCGTGTGTCTTTGTTCCTTGGATTATCGTGTGTCATCGTTCCTTTTATTATCATATGTCATTGTTCCTTGGATTATCGTGTGTCTTTGTTCCTTGGATTATAGTGTGTCTTTGTTCCTTGGATTATCGTGTGTCATTGTTCCTTGGATTATCGTGGGCCTTTGTTCCTTTCGAATACCATGACGTCATTGACAATGGATTTTTGCCATGTTTTGTTAAGACTTAAGAGCCACTAGCTTGAGTTAAAATTGTCTGCCTGAACCTTACAGCTCTTAGAGGGCACTTCATGTCAGTGCAGAGGATTAGAGTCGGAGTTTTTGTCGACCTGGTCACAATACCTGCGATGTAGGCAGCCATACAATGCTGTGTGACAAAATGTATAACAAGATGTATCAGTGTATAGGTGTATCAGTATATTAGCAGTTGATGCCCAGTGAATGCTAAGTTGATCGGTAGGTTGATGTCATGTGACTAGGGCGTGTCTCTTGGGTTAACTTCTATTGACCAGAGATACAAACACTAGGAACACGCTAGCAGAAAGACGAATAATTTAGATTAGCTGAATTGTCATTAGATACCCATTAGTAATGTGCGTTTCTGCCTGCATTTTGGGCGAATCTGGGAGATTTAATTTGCCCTCAGAAATATCTCTGTGGTCTTGGTGGTGGAAACTTGGAGAGGTACCTATGTTGTCGTGTGCATTCGACTGCAAGAATCGATGGAGTGTATGTATCTGAGTCCTGTAAGGACTAATGGAATTTTTGAGTCTTGCAAGAGCTATTGGAGTGTATGTTTCAGTCCTGCAAAGATCGATGGAGTATATGTATCTGAGTAATGTAAGGACCGATGGAGCGTATGTGTCAGGGTCCTGCAATATCCGATGGAGTAGGCTATATATCTGAGTCCTGCAAGAGGCGGTATTGAGAGCTGTGTCTGGTGTGTGAAATGTTCACTCCCTGTGTGATTTTTCTAGACGGAAATGAATTTCATCTTCGGTGTCACTGACAGTTGTAGTTCAGGCTTGAGTCATAGTATAACCATTGTATGAACATAACATGAACAATGTCTGAGATGATTTGTTACATTGTAGTTTGGTAAATGATTTGTTACATGAAGATTAGTAAATAGTGTGTGACGTACATAGGTAAATGATTTATTATATGTAGATTGGCGAATGATTTTTGAAAAAGAGTGGTAAATAATTTGCTACCTGTAGATTGGTAAATTATTTGTTACATGTAGATCGGTAAATGATATGTGACATGAAGATTGGTAAATAATTTGCTACATGTGTGTAATATTGTTATCTATACAAAGACCTACTAAGTGTATTAGGTAAATATTTCCTGGATGGCTTGTTACATGCGGTCGACGTGTGATATCTACAAGGATACGTAAGGCTTTTGCAGATAAAGCTTGTAGCATAAAAGGGTTTTGATAAGTATGAAAATCAAAGATACAATTTAGCTAGAAAAAAAAGACCTTTTGTAGTTTTATAACCTACACACATGGGTTTTGATAAGCATGAAAATCTAAAATGCAATTTAGCTGGGTAAAATGACATACTTTTATTTCCTACATATGTGGGCTTTGATAAGCATGAAAATCTAAAATGCAATATAGCTGGGTAAAATGACATACTTTTATTTCCTACACATGTGGGCTTTGATAAGCATGAAAATCTAAGATGCAATTTAGCTGGGAAGAAAATGACCTGTTTTAGTTTTATTACCTACAACATGGGTTTTGATAAGAGTGAAAATCTAAAATGCAGTTTAGCAGTAAGGGGGAAATTCAAACATCTGAAATGGAAACTCAGTAACCTAACAGTTAGAACAGTTCACGCGAAATCATGATCTACCTAGTTATTTCTAAAATGGTATCTCCAGAGTAATAAATGTGCATTTGCTTAATATACAAACTTACACACACGTTTCAGACATTAGCTATATGTAATGTTGTAGCTGAAAGTAGGTCATAATTTGAATGTTTAACAATTTCACTTCCCATTCCTGGCTAGTGAGATGAATATATTTTCTTGGTTGCTTTCAGCCCCCTGGCTGCCAAACTCGAATCAAAAGATCGGTAAGGTCGGCTGCCGCTGCTTGGTCACCAAGCGACAACATTCTCATTATCGATTCACGCTCCGTGAAGTAATTGACAAGAGATGTGTGAAAGCTATCACGTGTGACCAGTCTTACTCTCTTTTATATTGCATTGTGAATATTGGCTTTGTTTGGAGAATAAATTTACTCTCTAAAATAATTGTTCAATTTCCTAATGCTTTCCTTCTGGTTTATTTGTTCTTAGAAGTTATGTTAAGCTCTTAGATATTTTTGTGTTTTCTCTTCTTCAGATTTTATGTTTATGAGTTGTTTCTAGCGTTGTGAACAAAATGTTCGTATCGAACATTTATTTTTGAGTACAGATTTCTGCTTATAACTAAAATCTTTGCATTAAAATTTCTTTTAATTTTAATTCACTAGGAAGACACATATGTAGGTATGGATATTTCCAATGCACGATGTGAACTGTTTTAGAGAGGTAGCTTCACACCTTAACACGACGTAGCGTATGTTTTAATATTATTACGTCGAGAAACTTGCATTGAAAGAATAGTAAACAGCGAACTAAAACAACTGTGATTGTGATTGTGACAAAAGCAAATTCCATTGAAAACGTCTTATTTAAAACGTTTTAAAACTTGTGTAGAATATAAACTAGTTCATGCATTTATAAAGATAAATAAGAAATCTGAATGTATATACATACACTCACCCACAAACACAAGTAATCGTTGCAAATAAACCTAAAATAGAGAAGGTGACTACACCGGATGTGGCGTTGGATTATTTTCCCTAGCTTGATGAAAAAGTGACTTCACCGGTTATGGTGTTGGACTGTTTTCCCTAGCCTGGTGAAAAGGTGACTACACCGGATGTGGTTTTCCCTAGCCTGATGAAAAGATGACTACACCGGATGTGGATTTGGACTGTTTTCCCTAGCCTGGAGCAAGAAGTACCAAAAGTGGCGACGCTAGATGGCACGCGGCGTGACACCCGTGTCACTATGGTGCTTTGGAATTTAAGTACGTCACTGGCAGGATTCCAGCCGTCCGCTTACCCTTATGAGTCGCACCTGTCATTATGGATATCTGTTTCTCTCCGGGAATTCTGTTCCACTTGAAAGGCTGGCGACAAAAAGTATTTCCCTTACCCGTCTGTATTTCAGACTACATGACCTACTTCGACAACAACCTCACGACGACCCAACCCACGAGACTAAAAGTTTACAGACACCCACCACTCAATGCGTATTGGCGGTGCTGTAGGTTAAACAGTAGGCGTTGTGATGTTGAGCCCTTGGAGAATACTCTTAGTGCAACAGACGAAGTTTGTATGGCCACGCAGCCCCAGATCTACCAGCCAGCAACGCCCAGGGTGGCTGAAGCAGTTGTGATGCCAATCTCAGCGGTAGGGGACAACAGGAACAGCACACAACCAAGTCCAGAAGCGAACCTTGCTGCAGGTGATGCATGTACAGCAGACAGCGCCTGCGTTGCTGTGCAACAAAACGCGCACAAAGGCCAGTCATTCAAAGAGTGGGTGAACCAGCAATCGTGCCAGGTCCAACAAATGACGGCAATTAGTATTTATTTTAAAATCATTATTTTCTGCCCATACAGTCACTATTGTAAACACAGCAGAACAAGATCAATATAAGTTACACAAGATATTTAATCGAAAGAAATAATTAAAAGTAAATAAAAAGTCCGTTTTATTATTAAAAACATTTAATTTCAAATACACCAAGCCTTCAATATTACAATAAAATAATTTGTATCACAATTATTTTAAACAAGAAAACACAGTAGTTTCAACTTAATCGTTAAGTCCTTACAGACTTATTTATTAACCTGTATTTATTACACAATTATAAAAGGACATAAATAAATAATAATTATAAATGTTTATCATATTAGCTCCTGTGCAAAGCGATTCAGCAGTTTTACAAATGACGTAAGAAACATAAGCAAATTTAAAATAAATTATGAAAAGAAATATTTACAATTGAATTAAATTTGAAACGAATTGGAATTTAGAACCAGCACAACACAAATTTGTTATATATGATATACGTAAGGGAATTCAAAGTGAATATAAACTACGTTCATGGACACAAGAAATTAAATAAAAAATATATATTATCATATCTGTTTTTAGCTGTGTGATATGACTATGAAATCTTGAGATAAGTATTTAAAAAGGGGATTTGTTGAAGGAGCTCCGTGATATGACCTTGAAATCTTGAAGTGAACCCTGGAGATTAAATATCTTTGTTTTAAAAGGGGTTTAGTTCATGATCTCCGAATGTGTTCATCATGATAAAAGAAGGCATTTCGTTTCCCAAGACCTTATAATCAGGTAGGTAAAAGAAGTCCTTTTTGTTTACTATTTCGGATTTATCTACTTTTGTGCTTTGGAAGAGACATGTTAAAACCTTCTTTTCCGATAAGGTAGTAAGTCAAGATTTGACCTTTGCCCTGTGGAAGAGAATAACATACATTAATAAAAGTATGTAAGATGTACTACTGAAATTTGAAGGCACATAAGTTTGCTACATAAATTGTATGTATATGAAATTCATCATCATCATCATCATCATCATCATCACCACCACCACCACCACAACCACTATCATCATTACCAATGACACCATTATTCTTCTGGTTATTCTACATCTTCTACTTGATCGTCTTTATGTTATAGAGGACTTTGTCAAAATGATTTTAAGGATACCTCTAAACAGCTGATAATTTCAGTTTCATGAAAAGGCAAAGATTTCGTTTATAAGTAGCTCCTGACTGAAATAAATGTTATGACAACTGATAATTAATTTAATTGAAAATTAATTATGCAAATATATTTGCCTATAATGTTTACATGCACGCCTTCATGTCTACTGCCATTGTTATTGAATGAGCAGATGTTTTGAAGTGAGATAAAGACTGCCTCATGTACGAACACGTAAGTTGATTGTCTAAGGCAGGCAGACAGATCAATACGATCGATCACTAGTACTCCTCACCTTATGGATTCTTACTCTTCATTTTAAATACCTTTCTCTTTAAATACCTTTAGTCTTCAAGTTAAATACTTTACTTTAACTTTAAGTAACTTTTATCTCACTTTAAATACCTTTACTCTCACGATAAATACTTTTACTCTTCAAGTTAAATGCAGTTAAATACCTTTACTCTCACGTTCACTATTTTTACTCTCACTTTAAATCCCACTATTCTATTGGATGGTCACCTTTACTTTCCAATTAAATACTTTTACTCTCACTTTAAATCCCACTATTTTCATTGGATCGCCACATTTACTCTTCATGTTAAATACCTTTACTCTCACGTTAAAACCTTTACCCTTTACTCTTCACGTTAATTGACTTTACTCTCGGTTTAAATATACAATTACTCTTCCCTTTAAATGCCTTTACTCTCATTTTAAATACCTTTAGTGTCAACGTTAAGTGCACTTACTCTTTATTATAAATACCTTTACTCTTCACGTCGAATACCTTTACACTTTTCCTTGATCTGAACACTTCAAATTAAGTACCTTTACCCTTCACGTGAAATATCTCTACTCTTTTCCTTAAGGATCTATATACTTCACGTTAATACCTTTACCCTTCACGTGAAATATCTCTACTCTTTTCCTTAAGGATCTATATACTTCACGTTAATACCTTTCTCACTCTAGTTACATCTTTTTTTTTCTTTTAATGTGGTGAGTTGTCGGCATTTGTGGACTATTCTAGAAGTTTTATAGCAGTGAATATTCATAACTTCAGCTGACACACACTCCTTTTAATCCTTCGCAAAAATGTATGAATTAGCTCCCTTCGTACACCAAACATCTGAAGCAGAATATTGCCCTACAAGTAATTTTAGTCGCACGCATATGCGAAGACAGGAAAACCATTGTATTTATATTGAAGAAAGAACACGATCTTCATTTAGCTGAATTCGTTTCAATAGGAGTTAGAAATATATATATTTATTGATACAATACAGATTTAGACTTGATAGGATAGGTAATTAATTTCATGATAAGCAATTATTCAAATTTAATAAGTAAATGCATTTATTTAAAAGCAATTAATAAAAGTTGGAATTCAGTAACTGTGCTGTTACAGCGCATTAATATTGTATTGTAATGTTTCTCTCGCCCTATGTTGATAAGGATGAAATTGTAACCTTAGTGACGAAAATGTTGTGCGAAATAAGATAATGCTGAACAATGCACATAATTAAAAAATATGGTGCTCATGACACACTAAAAGACACTGATGATGTATCTGAAGTAATGATTATGTTCATTATGAGAAACTGGTTGCTAATGACTAAGATGTGATTGATGTAGAATGTGAATTTTTTGTGATTGTAAAAAAATCTGTTGTTTTTATTTCTAACAACGTCTCACTGACGTTAACTGAAACCGTTAAGAATATGAGAGTAGCAAGTGAACGAACGATGAAAAAACTAAATAAAAGAAAACCTATATGAAACTATTAACGTAAGATGTCTCACATATGAATGAATTACGACCAGTGTGATTGCTAGAAACCGCCCGTAATTTACTGTTAATTACAACCAGTGTGATGGCAGGAAACCGCACGTAATTTACGTTAAGTACGGGCGTGGAATTCTACTAGAGTTGCAGTACATTTGTGTATGAAGTTTCCAGCCCAAGGGAAAAGAAAAAAAATATTAAATAATAATTATTATCGTTAATAATTAAAGCATAATTAATTATGCAGGAAAACTAAAATGCACCGGGCTCGCCATCACACATCATAAACAAGACTTCTTTCATTGAGGAAATGGTCCAAAACGCACCACAGACAAGGGTAATTAAAATAAATCTTAACGTCAAGCAAATTTGTTTCCACTCACTTTAAGCATAACCAAACCCCTCTCTTCCAGCACGAACCCTCCCAGATAGTCAAGGTTTGCTTTACATTCTGGGCTGACGTGGATCTTCAAGGCTTTTTTTTTTTTAAAGTGGAAGAAGAGAAACACATTGAATATAGATACAAACAAGTTTGATTGGACATACTTAAAATAAGATAATTCTGCTAATAAATTTATAAGCTGTACAATTACAGCTGCATACATTATTAGACATACATAATTATCGATACATACTTGTTGCTAACATGCATAATTATAGATACATACTTGTTGCTGACATGCATAATTATAGATACATACTTGTTGCTGACATGCATAATTATAGATACATACTTGTTGCTGACATACATAATTATAGATACATACTTGTTGCTGACATACATAATTATAGATACATACTTGTTGCTGACATGCACAATTATAGATACATACTTGTTGCTGACATGCATAATTATAATTACATATTTGTTGCTGACATGCATAATTATAATTACATATTTGTTGCTGACATGCATAATTATAGATACATATTTGTTGCTGGCATGCATAATTACAGACAAATATCTGCTGGTGACGTGCATAATTACAGACTCATATTTGCTGGTCAAGTGCATAATAATAGACAGGAAGTTGTTGGTGAAATGCATAATTACAGACACATAATTGTTGGTGCATGATGATATTGGTGACGTGAATAATTACTGACAGGATGTTGGTGGGTATGCATAATTACAAACTGTCAGTTGTTGGTGACGTGCATAATTACAGATTGTCAGTTGTTGGTGACGTGAATAATCGCAGATTGTCAGTTGTTGGTGACAATAATAATTATTGATTGCCAGTTATTGGTGACATGCATAATTACAGATTGTCAGGTGTTGGTGACATGAGTAATTAAATATTGTCTGTTATTGGTGACATAAATGATTAAAGATTGTCAGAGTTTTGGTGACATGAATAATTTATGATTATCAGTAACATAAATAATGAAAGATTGTCGGTTGTTGGGGGATATGCATAATTACAGAGAGAGAGAGGCAAATTACCTTCTCCAGAGCTTTCCATTCTGGAGGCGTAGTTGACAGTGTCTCCAAACAAACAGTAACGTGGCATTTTCAACCCCACCACTCCGGCGACAACAGGGCCTGGGTAGAATGTCAAACGCTATTAATAAACTTTATGTACGATTATTGTTTACTTTATCAGTATGTGTTTATGTCTTTAGAATAATAAAAACTTATGTTTGTATGCATGTACTTTACACCACTATATTATAAATGCATGGTTAAATTTAAAGTGTTGCTTTTAAATAATTCTTTTGGCCTAAATTATCTGAAGTGCTTATTCGTACGATGTGAATATCTAGCTATCAACATTATCCGTATCGTTAACATCCAAGGTGAGATAACCTTTAGTGTGTGTGCGCACACACATACACATGCATACATATATTATTGTGTGTGTGGTGTTGCGAGTAAAGATTGGTGCGTCAGAAAGAAATGACGTGTCTATTGTACAAGCAGTGAAATAATTATAACAACGAGAAAGAAACAAAGCAAATTAAGGGGAAAATTCATGTTAAAATCTCTTCTATCTTGCGTTATCTGGGCAGTAGACAATCGCCTCTAGGAGAAGTGTGAGTGTGTATAACCCGGTAATTTTATTATTTCTTGAGTTGAAATGTGTTACTGATGCTATTAGAGTACTCTACTCGTGTATAGGTTGTTTGGGTTGAAATGCGCTACTGAAGCTATTTGATGGCATTTCAGTGTGAACAACGTAATGCCTGTCTGCAATTTGTCGAAGTGGAGTGTCGTGAAATTTGCTGTATGATCGCCACTGTATTTACATGCTGATCAATGTGATCGTTTATTTGTTCACGACCAATTAAGTTTGCGTTTCTGGACATTATTTAACATGCAAGGAGAAAAAGAGATCACTAAACATTACTATGATTTTTTTTGACAGTGAAAAATTTCAGTAGAAAAGGAAAATATTTTCCATCAGTTTATTATTTATAATATAATGCCAATTAATTATAGCAAATAATAAGTCACCATTATGACGTCGTAGGCCAACACCAAAGTTTTAGAAGAGATCTAAAAGTCTCAGTTTCTACTCTCACGTCTCTTGAGATCTCATACATCTCATATTCTACATTTCTTAGAAGTCTCACATCTCTCAGTCTCACATCCCTCAGCCTTACATCTCTCAAAGTCTCACGTCCAATTGAAGTCTCATAGCTCTTGAAGTCTCACAGCTGTTGAAGTCATATAGCTCTCAAAATCTCACATATCTAGATATCTCACTGCTCTCAAAGCGTCACATCTCACAGCTCTCAAAGTCTTACAATTCTTGAAGTCTTACTGCTCTCAAAGTCTTACATCTCGTGAAGTCTCACATCTCACAAATATTTTTATGTCGAGAAACGTGTTATGTTTATTGAGCCTTGTCTCCTGACTTTTGCTATATCTATAGAGACTATATTTCTGGAAGAAATCCTGTGGTTTAGACTCTAGCGTTGCAGGCAGTCTAAGACGTATTGAGAGGTCTAAAGCATCGCAAAGAATGGAAGCAAACTAACAGAAATGTACCCATATTGACAGTTCGGGAAGCCAGACGAGTAATCATTGCAAAGAAAGTTAAATAAACAATCCTGAGAAGCAATTAAACAAAACAAGTTGAGCCACGAAGTGTCATTCTGCTACGAAGAATTTGTATAGAGCAACATATCTTGAAAAGTTCGGGTAGGTTATGTTTATAATTTATTAAATTGTTAACTTTTATACATCTGATTTAATTTATTGGAAGACGGTATATGCTGAGAGTAAGTTCATTGCACTAATTTGTCCTTAATATAGCGTGGGGGTCAAATTATCATAGATGTGTATGTACTATCTCATTGCACTAATTTGTCCTTAATATAGCGTGGGGGTCAAATTATCGTAGATGTGTATGTACTATCTCACTGATACTTGTGAGTCGATAAAATAATAGCCGTGAGCTTAATAATTATTGCCGTGAGCAACGGTAGTGTAGAAAGCAGACATTGCAATAGTAAACAGAGAAGAAATTCATAGCTGCTATTTTGGATAGGTTGGTTATTACATAATCATAATCATCATCCACAAGTGATATTGCTCTAGGCTTACTCATTCATTCAGTTAGTCAGTCAGCCACTTAGTTTTCTCATTCATTCAGTTAATCAGTCAGCCACTTAGTTTAGCCATTCATTCAGTCAATAGTCAGTCAGACATTGTAGACGGCTGTTAATATTGAGACTTACCCGAGTGAATTCCAATTCTGAGCCCAACTTGATCGCGAGGCCTGTGACGTATGGTGAAATGCTGAACGCTAGACAACAAATTTAGAGCCATGGTGGCGATCTCGCCCGCATGTCTGTTTTCGTTACGAACGGGCAGACCACTCGCCACCACGTAGCCATCACCGATAGTCTCCACTTTGTACACGTCATACTTTTCAATTACTTTGTCGAATAATGTGTAGAGGTCGTTTAGAAAGTTTACGACCTAGAAAGCATTAACAATAACAACAACAAATCAATGCCATGAATGCTTGGATTAAAATTAAAATTACTTGAAAATTAAAACACCTTGCAAATTGAGTAAAGTATAAATGTTATACGTTATGTTAACATATGTTATATGTTATGATACTATTTATAACGAAGTATCGTTGTTTAAACAATACAAGGGAATTTGAGAGGAATGGCAAAAACATTGAGATAATATGAAGAACGCGCTCGATAGAGAAACTCTCCCAGTTGGTTTCTTTCAGACCTCATTCCAAGTTCCATTATTAGGAAATCAGGAACAAGAAGAAGTTCTTTACGGTAACATATTTCCACGTGTATAGAACTGGAAAGTTCTGCTAACAATCTGCCACTCAGTAACCGTAATTTCGTTTAGGTGTCACAAAATAATTTGGTGGTAGGGGATAGCTACGTTAAGAGTAGTTTAGGTGTCACACAAATAATTTGGTGGTAGGGGATAGCTACGTTAAGAGTAGTTTAGGTGTCACACAAATAATTTGGTGGTAGGGGATAGCTACGTTAAGAGTAGTTTAGGTGTCACACAAATAATTTGGTGGTAGGGGATAGCTACATTAAGAGTAGTCTAGGTGTCACACAAATAATTTGTTGGTAGGGGATAGCTACGTTAAGAGTAGTTTAGGTGTCACAAAATAATTTGGTGGTAGGGGATAGCTACGTTAAGAGTAGTTTAGGTGTCACACAAATAATTTGGTGGTAGGGGATAGCCACGTTAAGAGTAGCATACCTCCAGTGGAGTGCTGGTTGCAGCCAATGTTGCGAAGCCCACAATGTCCGAGAAGAAAACCGTGACACTGGAAAAAGATTCTGGCTTGACTGGATGACCGTCTTTCAGGCTCTGAGCAACCGATCTTGAAATTAAGAGGACAGCAAATGGTATGTAGCAGAATATCTCAAAGCAAATACAAACATGCATTGAACAAGTATCGAAAAATATTAAGAAAATCAAGTGAATGGCATGATTAAAAGTTAGGTTACATGCTTTCAATATGCTAAACTTTACCCATTGTGAACAGAATGTGATATTATTTTCCATCTTCGTATTTTTATTTTGTAAGTATAAGTTGCAGGAAGTTAATAAAATAGTTTGTAAATCCAAGTTTTGATTTATACCATACATTATATTTTATATTGACTTATCAATCTTAAATTTGTGAAAGGAATATAATATTGAAAACACAAGATGTATGAAATGAAGAAAAATAATTTCTCCAATATTACTTTTATTTACCGTTAATCGACACTTTTCATAAATTAACTAAATTATTAATACCACGACGAGAATACATAATATAATATAATACAATACAATATAATATAGTATAATATAATATAATATAATATAATATAATATAATATAATATAATATAATATAATATAATATAATATAATATAATATAATATAATATAATATAATATAACATAATATAATATAACATAATATAATATAATATAACATAATATCTCTGTATTTTCACTTGTTTTCTAAGGTAAGATACAAAATCTTCGGTTATCTTGAATGCCCTAATACCTGTCAGAATAAATTTGCTTAACCCTATTTTAAAACTTAACTATGATATTGTGTGTTAAATGTCAACGTGACGTGACCTTTAAATACTGAGCATGACGATATTTCTGTAAGTACCAGAGTTTAAATAACAATTCAGATGAAGATTATGCTAGAACTTGCTGATTAATCCAAACCAGTTCAGAGTGGATGGATAATTTTTGCTATCCAATAGTTTAAGGTTTACAAATAATGATCTAGACAATGTGTAGAGATCAAAACTTACCTGTTGATTTTAACGTAATTCAAATTGGGTTATGAAAAAGTAATAGTTAACTTAATGGTAAGTTAACTAATTGATTGAGAGAGAATGGACTTGGAAATATTTCATACACTTTGCTATTGATATATTAGATTTGTAATTTAATGTAAAGATATTAACTTCATGGTGAGTTAACTAATTGGTTGAGAGAAAATGGACTTAGAAATATTTCGTACACTTTGCTATTGATATATTTTATTGTAATTTAATGTAAAGATGTATTATGTGAAAAGACTATTATTTCTACAATTGTGAATCATGATATTTTTATGTAATATGTTAAACCAATGACATTATTTCTAGCAGAAACACGTTCATAATGCATTATATTGTATTTATTATGTTGCATGGATGTATCATGCTAATAAATACTGTTACAGGAATTGTAAATTGAGAATGATTGTAAGAACGAATGGAGAAGAGAGATGTTTAAACTTAGAACTTATTCTTGCTCTCCTATATGCTGTTTCAGAAAGCAGCAAACCTTTTTCCTTTTTCAATTTTCTTTGTACACTTGTGGTGGGTTCAAGAAGTTTCCATCCTAGAGCATGGCAGTAGTGATGATTCACTGCACCCCATTTGTGTGCATTGGTAGGTGTGTCTGACTTCACTGTGGAATGTGCTAGCAAAAGGAGTGTTAGAAGCTTGTTACCGTGATTGCCTACTTGAGAATCTAATATGGCAATCATGTGCCTAGATTAGTCTTGAGAGTTCCACAGTGTTGGAACATTCTACAATGTGCTTAGTAGAGGAGGTGGAAGATTGACTATTCTATTGTGAACCATAAATTGTGACATTAAATGTCGAAATGACCCGACTTTTGGACACTCCTGATGGTATTTTTGTAAGAATCAGAGTTGGAGTAAACACATGAGTTGAGAATATGCTAGAAATTGCTGATGTAATATAAACCAGTTCCAACTGGAGTAGTTTCTATTATCCAATGATTAAGATTTACAAGAATGAGACTAGCCAACGGGCTTAGAACAAAAGTTTACATGCTTTAGAAAATTCTGTTATCTCATCACTTGAATTTGATGTGGCAAAAAGTCAAGACATGAAAGGCAGCCATTAGCTTAATGGTGAATTAATTGACTGATCGAGAGAGAATGGACTTAGAAATATTTTATTGCAGTTTTGCTATTGATATGTTATTTGTGTTTTACATAGAGATGCATTATGTGAGTAGTCTATTATTTGTATAAATGTTTGAACTAAGATGATCATATGTAGTATACAAAACACTTGACATTGTTTCTAGTGAACTTGTTCATAAATCTATAAGCTGTATGTGTGTATAGGGCTAATAAATATTGTTGCAAGAAACTATAAGTTTAGATTTGAATGTAAGAATAAATGGAGTTAAAAAAGGAAAGGATAACATGCAAACTTAGCATTTGTTTCCTGATTATATTTTATCAGGGTCAAAGTAGCCTTTCAGGTGTATTATTTGAATGTCCTGGTTAATTGATTATAAACCTCTACAACTGTTGTAGATGTTGGGAGCCTCTACTGCAGTGTAAGGGATACACTACACTCTATTTATGTACAGTGGCAAGGTATGCTAACTACATTAAGTAATTTATGGTACAAGGAAATTACTAAAAATTGTTACAATTGTTGTTCTGCTCAAAGGAATAGGTAAGGCAGAAAAAGTGACTTTATCTGTTAGCTTCGAGAGAACAGCAATGTATCAGTGTTTTCAACATGAGGAGAGTAACACATGGAGTTGATGTGGACAATAACTTGTGACAATGTTGCAAAAACACACTGAAAGGACATTGAGGCTTTGTGATACAAAGTTACATAGAATCTATTATTGTTTATCTGTAATAACTCCATTTCTATTCTCTTATAAGAACTATCCTGTGATTTGTATTGACTCTATTGTTGAATTGTACTTAGGAACAGGACAGTATAAATATAAAAAATTATTTGAACGTTTTTCGTAGAAATATCCATATCAAGTAATCTTTTTGATTGTATTTGTTATATGTAAATTTGATTGCTGATTCAATAAATGAATTTTGCAATTTTGTACCTTACATATATTGAAAACCATAATATGTTGGAGAGACATTAGGTGGATGGGGTCTCCCTAAATATAGATTAAAGACGGATTTATCTTCTCCTTTTTTCAGTAGTTTTCCATCTATAGAAATATTATGTGACGGTAAATGTTTATCTTAAATGCTGTGGAAGAGAGAAAACGTTTACAGCACCCGCATATCCGCCAAGTGAGAGAGACGAGTGGTGTCTGCTGGAGAATTATTATTAACCATAAATTAAGATTCTCATCACTTGTAATTAGTTATTTTTTTATTAATTATTTAATAATATTCACAACCATTAACAAGGTGGCGTTGGCCTCACAATATGTTATATATACATATACTGTTACTCTTATATAGTTTCAGCATTTCCAGACTAATTTATATTTTACAAAGAAAAGTTTACAGAAATATATAAGCAGCATGCATTTTCAAGGCTATGCTGGAAAAACACTGCAAGAGAAAGATTTAAAAATCTAAAGTATGTAAATCTTGATCATGATGTTCGTTTGGAAATTGAGAAGACAGCTTTGAGAATGTGTTTTGAAAGAATAATCGTCGAGATGGTTATGATAGTTCTGAAAGGATATTTCCTAGTTAAAACAAATTGTTTGGCATGTAATGTATTTAAATATATTCTTAAATAAAATGTCACATATAACTGAAATTGTTCGCTTAATAGTATAATTACGCTGGAAGCATTTTCGACAAGAGGTTCTCAGTTCTTTTCTGTTCTTCTTGCAGTTGAGCGGTTCTCTCTTCGACCAGCTCCTCCAGATGGTCAGCATACTTTGACAGCATGTGGATCATTTGGTCTACAAGATTCGTTGCTCTGAAACGAGTCAAATATCACTTGATTAGAGTGAATGAAGGCAAATATCACTTGATTAGAATGAATGAAGACAAATATCACTTGATTAGAATGAATGAAGGCAAATATCACTTGATTAGAATGAATGAAGGCAAATATCACTTGATTAGAATGAATGAAGACAAATATCACTTGATTAGAAATGAATGAAGACAAATATCACTTGATTAGAATGAATGAAGGCAAATATCACTTGATTAGAATGAATGAAGGCAAATATCACTTGATTAGAAATGAATGAAGACAAATATCACTTGATTAGAATGAATGAAGGCAAATATCACTTGATTAGAATGAGTGAAGACAAATATCACTTGATTAGAAATGAATGAAGACAAATGTCACTTGAATGAATGAAGTCAAAATTAATATAACTTGATTTGAATGAATGAAGGCAAATGCATATTAAACTAGCTATTACTCTGATTGATATTATAGTTACAGTTGACTGAAAGTTGTTTATAATACAATATAAAATGTATACTAAAACGTTTGTCCTAATTACTTTTTCAAGTACGTCCCGATTATATTTGGCCGATTTAAGTTCCTTATTTAATTTTTTGTTATTTCCAAAATCTCTCAAGTAAAATTATTTTCTTTTAAGCAACTTTTAACATATAATTATTAATCATTATTGAAAAGTGTATGATAAGTTAGTATATTTTAAATTTTATGTTTTGATAGAATAAATCCTCATTTGCATTAACATTTATAACCTTTGCTATTTCTACTTACTTTCCTAAATTAGTAAATAGCTGTAAAATCTGAATTTCTGGCTTTCAGGTTGTTTACAATTACAAATATACACTTAATGTGTGTACGATGTTCACTGTGAATTCATGCTGATGTCCAATAATGCGAAGTATACAGGTTTTTAATAGTCAGATTGAAGTAACAACCCTTGATGCAAGAAACACCAGTTGGATGAAAGAAAATTTTAATACTTTTGCAGCAGTGAAAACCTCAGTTTTTAAAGAAATACTTTAGACAATTTATATTTCTTGCAGAGAGTATCCAAAAGTCCTAAAATTAGATTTAATATTGATAATTTTATTGTGATAAAGAACTTGTACTTTATTTTTTTAAAATGTCATCTATTCTTCTGGCCAGATATCTGGTACTTCTGATATAGTAAACGTTCAATTGTGTGGCATATTAACATTTCTGAAACTAAAGATGTAATAATTACGTCTTGCATGCTAATTACTTTCAAGATTTTATAAAAGTTCAAATGTCTAATATATTATTCTTTCTGGAACTCAAATGGTAATAATTCTATCTAGTGCACTAAGGACCTTTTAGATTTTATTAATGCTCACATGTCTAGTATATTATTTTTTCTGGAACTAAAGAGGAAATAATTCTATCTAGTGCACTTAGGACTTTCTAGCTTTTATTAAGGTTCAGATATTTTGCACACTTGATGTTTCTGGAACTCTAGAGACAATAATTATGTTCTTCAAGCAAAATAAATTTTATGTAAAGGGTTAGTATTTTGGATATAATAATGTTTTGGAACTAGTATGTAAAGACATGTCTGATCTACATTTTTTTATACTGTATAAGCAAATGAAGGTTTAATGTATGTGATTAAGGATTTTATAAGTTTATATTCGAAGAAATTTATTTTTTTAAGTCGCTAAGAATTTTGAAGATAATCAAAAGGTTCATACCAGGGTCAAAGTAACTTACAGAAATATAAAAAACTATACACGTAAGATACACAAGGTTATTGCATCTTTTAATGCTTTCTGTATAAAATATCCGTTGCATTGATATTAAGAAAAGCAAATGTTTTCAACATGCTTTAGAATGTATACTTCATTTGCATGCGCAAAACAAATTACTACATAAGTGATATTTCAAGAAATTAACAACAATGTTTTTTCATTGTAATTGAGTGGTCGGTTGTTGTTGTCTTTGCTGTTGTTGTGTGCATGCAATGTTGCCCTAAATTAATACGCACGTGCCCAGAGACATACGAATCTTTTTCAAGCTGTCACATATGATAGAAAAAGAAGGACGGAAGTAGGGAATTTCATCCCAGCAAATAATCATAAGGTCAATGACTTCATCATTAGCTGTGGCGCGGGAAACGAAAGGTCTGCATGGTGGGTGCTCTCCCCTCTTTACTCGGCGTACTAGTGCTGCAATGGGAATTCCCGAACAATGAGTTATTTTAAAAGTCATTACATTTCCAATTCTAAAGCAAATGAATTCCAAATTAGTTCTGTATTCGTCGACACTATAATGTTACTAACAGTATGATTATTCAATTTTATTACACACACATCCCCCTCCCCCCCCCGAAATATAAAACTACTATATTCTTTCCGACTTGAAGTGATAATTCATATTTATCATGTTTAAAACGATTTGTCTGTCTGAAATTTTACCACATGGCTGTCACTTATGTACAGTGTCGGGCTTGAGAATCCCATATCAAAGTCAAACACTACCCAAGAAACAAATTAATTAATTAGCTGAAAAGAAAAGATCGTAATTTTAGACAATACCAATAGGTCAAACAAAGCAAAGCATCCGTAATACATTTGCAATTTTCTGTCATAGATTACAATAAAAATCAATAATTATGAAAATAATTACCTGATGTATTTTAAAATGTCAAATGTTAAATCAAGCTAAATATGATATTTATATATCAGATTAGAGCAGCGATATGTTGCTTGATTGGGCAACTGATTATCGTTATCACATGGACAGCAGTCATACTCACTAGTAACTATGATTTAATAAAAATAGCATTCATGTAATCGTCACAATCTCAACAAGTGACATTTTTTATGCTAAGCGTGTTTGAATGAATGTGCTGGAGATAGTCGGTACAGTTGCAGACTGGAAGTCTCATAATTCATTAATGATTTGTCAAAACGCTTACAAGAAGTAACTTATGAGTGTGTGTGGCTTCATGACGAATGCATCTTACCGTTAGGGTCATGGCTTTCTTCCCCAAACGGATTTTGTCTCGTTATAATTTCCTGTATCATTATAGCATATGCATATACGTCACCCTTTACGGTCCCAGTGACGCTCAGCATAGGGTCCCTTAACAGTTCTGGTGCTGTCCATAGCAATCCTACCACAAAAGAAAGCAAACAATGAAGCTAGTTTATAGTTTATAACTGTACTGGATCAGTCACTCATGCCAAAGTAAATATGCATTTTTAATAATTATATCTGTTACAGCCATTATGGTCAATTATTGTTGAATCTATCACAACTACTGCTGCTAAGGCTGTTTTATTTACCATTAGGATAAAATACAATTATTTATAATAATGCAGTTTTAAAAAATTAAATTAAACAAATAAATAATTCAGAATCATGATACGTAAAAGTATAGTTAGACCCAATTAAATGGAAGACAACAGGTCACAATTCTGCTTACTTCAAAGTAAAGTGATCTATCTATCTATCTATCTATCTATCTATCTATCTATCTATCTATCTATCTATCTATCTATCTATCTATCTATCTATCTATCTATCTATCTATCTATCTATCTATCTATCTATCTATCTATCTATCTATCTATCTATCTATCTATCTATCTATCTATCTATCTACCTATCTGTCTATCTATCTATCTATCTATCTATCTAACTAACTATCTATCTATCCACTTATACTGTGTGGCAAAGTAAATTTGACTATCCATATTTCTTTACTTAATAATTATGTCTTTGTTGCCAATGTTAACATGATCCGACCTTGTGCACTGCTTATAATGATATTTTTGGAGTAAACAACGCAGGTGGAGAATGTGCTAGAAACTTGTAGATGTCATGTAAACCGGTTTTACCAATCATATAAAACAGATATATTTCTGGAACCAGCAGGCTGGATCTTATGGTCTATCAATGTGTGTGTGTGCGTGTGTGTGTGTGTGTGTGTGTGTGTGTGTGTGTGTGTGTGTGTGTGTGTGTGTTTGAGAGAGAGAGAGAGTGAGAGAGAGAGTGAGAGAGAGAGTCTTGCCTTCTGGATGTCTACAGCTGGATTTATTTAACCCTTCTTGGCTGGTTAATAGGACATGAAGTATAGAGAGAGTTGCTTCCAAAAAGTGGAAACAGATTGTTATACGACAGCCTTTGAAAACTGGTCAATTTACTAAATGATCAAGTAGGTCTGTGGGTCTGTACCGCCACGGAGACACCAAAAGAGGTTTTACTGGATAAGGAAATGACAACACATCCTGATAATAAGTCCTATTATTTCTAAGTGAAAACACTGACTTCTGAACATAAGATGCTGTTTGTGCATATTTTATTTGCCTGTTTCTCTGTAGTCACGTTCTTGAGTTAATGTAGTAAAAACCTTTAAATAAATGTTTGCCTTAGGTACTTTCATTCTCTCTAGTACAACAGAAGTGACGGCATTTATTAATTAATAGGCAACTACTTGATTGGAGAACAAGAATATTGTTATCTAAGTATATTACATACGTATAAGAGAAAGAGAGAGAGACACACACACACACACACTCACTCACTCACTTATTCAAATGAAACAATTATTGGTTGAGGAATATTTATATTAATGAATTTAGTGATTATTTTAATGTTTATTTATATATATGTGTTAATATTTGTTGTAAAGAATTATTTTTAGAATTTTGTTGAAAATGATTGCTATATGACATTGATTTCGTGATGTTGTAGTGTTTATATAATCAACTGATATGCAAATGACAATATGATGATCAAAATGACAATATGATGATAAAGGAATATGATTGTTAACAGTGTATAATGTGGAAGATATAAATTATATTCTAATCATTTATGAAATTTTTATAAGAGGAATAGTCTGAAATGCGTTTATAATAACACTGAAAAATTATTTATAGTCTCTGACAAAAAATGACTGAGTTCTTACTACTACTACTACTACTACTACTACTACTACTACTACTACTACTACTACTACTACTACTATTACTACTAATTCTGAATAAACTTCCTGGGAGCCACAGACTCGCCCCACTATTAAAAGCAGCGCCCCTCGGAAGTGTTCGCATCCTCTGTAAAACATTGGGTCTCCCAGACTCTTTGGTAAGATTCCGAGACCTTGGTTCATAACCGACTTTCAACATCAAAAGTAGGCTGAATAATATTTCCGCTCTAGACTGATGTGGCACTTGGAGAAATTGAAAAGACTTGCAAAGTGTATTTAAAAGGAGAAGTAGCACACAAGTTAAGTGGAGTGTATAAAGAGAATTATCATTTATACTTCTAGCTAATGTATGCCCATTTCGGTTTTGAGACGATGAAAGAAATCTATCAATCTGTCTCAGCCATAAGATTGAGTACATCGGATCAAAGAGTGAGAAATGTTAATTTCAAGTAAACTGACAGGTAGGCACAAAATTCATGAATTGAAAATCCATAGAGGTAGTGATTATCATAAGTTATGTTATGCTCTTTTTAGTTCCTTTGCTAAATAACATGTTCTTTAAGCAGAGACTGTCTCTAAGTAAAACTTTTCCCGTTGAATAACGATATGGACAACGCGGGTTCCCACTGTCTGTTGAGATTGTCTCTAAGTAAAACTTTTCCCGTTGAATAACGATATGGACAACGCGGGTTCCCACTGTCTGTTGAGATTGTCTCTAAGTAAAACTTTTCCCGTTGAATAACGATATGGACAACGCGGGTTCCCACTGTCTGTTGAGATTGTCTCTAAGTAAAACTTTTCCCGTTGAATAACGATATGGACAACGCGGGTTCCCACTGTCTGTTGAGATTGTCTCTAAGTAAAACTTTTCCCGTTGAATAACGATATGGACAACGCGGGTTCCCACTGTCTGTTGAGATTGTCTTTAAGTAAAACTTTTCCCGTTGAATAACGATATGGACAACGCGGGTTCCCACTGTCTGTTGAGATTGTCTCTAAGTAAAACTTTTCACGTTGTTATACGATATGGACAAAATGGGTCCCACTGTTTGTAGAGATTTAAAAAGAATGATAAAGAATAAAGTCGTGACAGTTGTGACGTAGATATGAACGTTAGTGGTACGCTACAATAGCGTTCCCCACTATTTATAATTTTTGTTATCCCCCTCTTTCCCCCCATCCCACTCTTCGTTGACTGACGGTAATAATGACAAGGAAGGTAAGAATTATCTCTTGAAATGTATAAATAGAAGGTAAATATTATATTATTCCTACACTGCAAGAGTAAAATGTATAATTATCTCTCATACTGTAATAGTAGAAGATATAAATATCTGTTATACTGCAACAGTAGAAGATAATAATTATTACTATACCGCAATAGTTACTGCAATAGTAGAAGAAAATTATTATTACTATACTGCAACAGTAGAAGGTATAATTATCTCTCATACCGCAATAGTTACTGCAACAGTAGAAGATAATTATTATTTCTATACTGAAATAGGGACAGTGTAATTATCTCTTATATTACAAAAATAGAAGATAATTATTATTCCTTTACTACAACAATGACGGTATAATTATCTCTTATATTGCAACAGTAGAAGTTAATAATTATCGCTCATACTGCAATAGTAGAAGAAAATATTTATCTCTAATACTGCAATAGTATTAGCCTATAAGGTAATAATTAATTATTCCCTAATACTGCAACAGTAGAAGTTAATAATTATCTCTCATACTGCAACAGGTGAATGTAGTAATTATTCCCTATTACTGAAACAGTACAAGTTAATAATTATCTCTCATACTGCAACAGATAAAAGTAATAATTATTCCCTGCAATACTTCAACAGTAGAAGTTAATAATTATCTCTCATACTGCAACAGTAGAAGTTAATAATTATCTCGCATACTGCAACAATAGAAGTTAATAGTCATCTCTCGTACTGCAACAGTAGAAGTTAATAATCATCTCTCGTACTGCAACAGTAGAAGTTAATAATCTTCTCTCATACTGCAACAGTAGAAGTTAATAATCATCTCTCATACTGCAGGAGGTAGAGAGGTAATAATTATAAGCCATAACAACACTCACTCATTATATGCAGGTTGTCTTTGAGTCGTAACAGCTATTTTGTGTTGCATGATTATAGAGTAATTTTAAGTCGTTATAGCTGTGACATAATGACTGATTGCATGATTTTAACATGAATTTAAATCGTATTAGATGTGAAATATTTACATGACTATAAGCAATCATTCTCTAAGTCGTGACAATTATGACACGCTTTCTCACAACATTTTGGCTGTCTCTCTAGTGAGATATGTGACAATTTTTCTCACAACATTTCGGCTGTCTCTCTAGTGAGATATATGACAATTTTTCTCACAACATTTCTGCTCTCTCTAGTGAGATATGTGACAATTTTTCTCACAACATTTCTGCTCTCTCTAGTGAGATATGTGACAATTTTTCTCACTACATTTAGGCTGTCTCTAGGTCGTGACACTCTCATAAACTTTCTGGTTACATGAAGGCCTACTATGTGAGCGTATACGTATGAGTGATATAAGTAAAGTTAATGGTATTTCAATAGAAGATGCAACGTATAACTAAGAAGAAGAAAAACAAAACATCGTCCCTAGATAAAGTACTCACAGAAAAGTATCCACACAAATATCGATGTATCTAGGAAATATTGGCAGAATTGTTGGTTTCTGTAGAGTTTAGTGTATGTTTATGTGCAACGGTTGGAAGAACAGAATTTCGATTCTTAACTCTACTCCATGTCTTCTTCAACTTTCCACCTACACATAAGTCAACCCGTCTTTACATCAAGCTCAGCCCACATCTCTCTGACCACCCCTCTGTTGGAGAGTGTTTACTACAATTCGTGAACGGATTTAGAATACCATATACTTATGTAAGCTTCTAAAATGAAATACTTTTCTTTCTGCGAGTATTACATTCACAGATAAATTACTGTAATATTTAGAAAACAAAAAAAAACCAATCCTACCGCCGACCACTAATACACACAGACATGCTAGCACATAATTCATGCTTGTCTGCATGTATACACAGACATGCTAGCACAAAATTTATGCTTGCCTGCATGTATACACAGACATGCTAGCACATAATTTATGCTTGCCTGCATGTATACACAGACATGCTAGCACATAATTTATGCTTGTCTGCATGTATACACAGACAAGCGGTATATTGCATGAAAACACACTCACGCTGGTGTGTCATTACTGGCGCATGAAAACATTAAAAATAAAAAAAAAATGTATTTCCCAAGTGACATCATACCAAAATATTGCTGGTTTTCATCTCTGTCATCTTTCTCGCCCGCTCGAAATCCGGGCATTGCCATGTCGGTCAGCTTGCAAGTCCAGTTGGAATCTACAATGACGTTAGATGATTTCAGTCGGCCATGGACCTTTACTGGAGAGTCATGTAGGTACGCCATGCCCTGCGAGAGAAAAACAGAAAGTAGTGTTCTCACAGAAAGTAGAGTTCCCACAGAAAGTAGTGTTCCCACAGAACGTAGTGTTCCCACAGAACGTAAACTTACAACAGAATGTAGAGTTCCCATAGAGAACAGAATTCCAATTGTTAAGTAAAGTTTCAACAAAAAGTGGAGTTCCTAAGAAAATAGAGGATGAACAGAAAGTACAGTTCCAACAGAAAATAAATTCCAACAGAAAGAAAAGTTCTAACAGAAAGTAAAATTCCAACAGAAAATAAAGTTACAACAGAATGTAGAGCTTCAACAGAAAATTAAGTTTCAACAAAATGTAAAGTTCCAACAGAAATTAGAGTTACAACAGAATGTAAAGTTACAACAGAAAGTAGAGCTCCAACAGAAAGCTGAAATATTTTCTATTTAGACATATTCAGTTTAGTAAAAGACAATCCGTACACCACCCTTAATTAAAACATTAATTCTAAAATGTGGTTATTTTCTCCGAAAATATATTTCATTATATACCAATTCTAATATTACAGTAACAATTGATTTGGTCGAAAGTCTGCATAATACAAACTCTTTGAAAGGCTTAAAAGAAATTTGAATTAGTTGGATTTCACAATAGACTTAGCTCATAAACCCATATAAGATTTGCAAGACATTTACGAAGACTTAGTAAAGTGGACATTTACATGCATGATTATGCAGTAGGTTCGCAAGAATTTTACGTAGCACATGAACACGAATATCCTCTTTTGTTGAAAATGTAGCATCTTGATTACATAGTCCGATGTCAAAGCAAGTTTTTCTAAACAAATGCTTCACAAAATAATGATTAACCCGTAGTGTGATACTGGGACCATAAATCCCCCAAATCAAACAGGACCTTATGCCACTGGGACCATAAGTCCCCACAGATGCACACGCTCAGTCTCAGCAATCCTAGTCACTAAAAATAACCAATCAGAATGAAGGAAACATGTGCTTTCACTTCAGCAGCTAATTTGTTACAATTATTTTTTATTGGGTACTGTAATACAGTACCGTCTGACGGAATTTTTTAAACTGACACTGAACGGGTTATTTATCCACTTTTCTTTTATGGAGACGTCTCAGAGAACAAAAATGGGAGACCGTCTGAACGTATTGAGGTTTCTTTTGAGTTTTAAGAAAAAAACATTCTTTTTAGGTACAACGCAATACTAGATACAGGAAACATAAATGAGATAATTACATTAAAAAGGATTCCGTACAACAGCTTTCTTACCCTTGCAATATCTGAGATGAAGGACATTTTGAAAATCCAGTCTAATTTGACTTTTTCATTTTGCAGGATGTTGCATAATGATCCTTTAGGGCAGTAGGCCCATACTAGGCACACGCTACCCGCTTCTACACAGGCGCCCACAAACTGGTTCACATTCGGATGAGACAGTTTTCGAATCTAGCAGGCAGGAACAGATGTGTTAGTACAGGTATATATTAGCTCATAACTAAGTAAATTTGGATTTTGTTTAAGGATGATGTCTATGAAAGAGACAAAGCAATTAACGATTAAAAATAACGCGTTGAGGTTGTAGGGAATTATGACCTCCAATTAGCTTTGTTATCAAAACAAGACTGCAATATTACTATGCAAGTGTATGGTGATTTGAGTGTGTGTGCGCGTGGGAGTATATGTGTTTTAGTGTTTGTGTGCATCACAGACAAGAGTGTGACGTAAAAACAGGCAAGCAGAAAACAAATGGCAGTGTGTATGCATGAGAGAACACAGAGAGAGAGAGAGAGAGAGAGAGAGAGAGAGAGAGAGAGAGAGAGAGAGAGAGAGAGAGAGAGAGAGAGAGAGAGAGAGAGAGAGAGAGAGAGATTTCAACTGTCTAAGTATGCGATATGAGGAACAATGAAGTAGAATTGATTTATGAAATGCAGCTGATTGTCTGTAAAAGCTATATGAATTCTTGAAATTAATGTCGGGTACTGATTAGGAGCGGACTTGTACTGAAGGGAGACTACAATCTAGATTAAGGGCAGGCACTTTGTGACTAAATTAGTATCATTAGATTTGTTTCGAAATGAGCAAAGTGGATGCATGCCTTGTTGGAGAGATGTTTAAATTAGGTGATCTTGTGCCTTATAATTTAAGAAAACATGCACATGACATTGGCGCTAAACGCACTTTAATATGTAGTAATAAAAAAACAAATACACGCTGAACATTCATAACACGCATTAGAGGAGTGCCGAAGTGATGAAAAAGTTAGTTATGAATTATTTTAATATTCCTTCCATTTGATGCTACGATCTCTAACAATTTAAAACATAATTCAGACCACAAGTACACACACACACACACACACACACACACACACACACACACACACACACACACACACACACACACACACACAAATATATATATATATATAATATTTCCTTCCAATGGATTCCATGATCTCCAAAAGTTTCTAAATATAGCTGAGACCCATAAATAAAATAGTAGGCACATACATGTTTTATAAGTACCATCTGATAAAACAATAGATTTGATGCGTCACGTGTCACACCTTCAGTATGAAGTCTTTGTACGTCACTACTTTCACACTTGGACGTAGTAAAACGACATATTAGTATGAAGTCTGTTCACGTCACTACTTTCAACTTGGACGTAGTAAAACGACAAATCAGTATGAAGTCTGTTCACGTCAATACTTTCAACTTGGACGTAGTTAAACGACAAATCAAGTATGAAGTCTGTTCACGTCAGTACTTTCAACTTGGACGTAGTAAAACGACAAGTCGTGTAGAAGTAAACTCGTTCAAATTTCTTTCGCGACTAGATTTGAAAATTAATTGCTAAAAGTTAATCCACTTAGCCTATTTCCACAATCGACCAAGATTCTTTGACAATTCAGTCTTAAAACAATGAAGTCATGCAATGAAAACTATTTCATGAATTGTTTAATGAATTCAATTCGCAGCAGACAAAAAAACAAAATGACTTACTCGATTTATTTCTGTCTTGATCTCTTTAGTTAATATAACAGAGTGTTTCCGCAACGGCTTTATCGCCACCAGCTGGTTGTCTATCATCGCAATCTGTAGACACGGCATTATAGGTTTGCACTGCCATATATAGGCACGACACTTTGATTTTTTTCTATTTCTTTACTAGGAGTCTGTTAGGAAGTAGTCATCACAAAGTTGTACATCCGTGCAATATGTCAGCATGAATGTTTTGTTTAATATTGAAGTCTGCAAACATGTCACTTTATTTTGGCATTCTAGCAAGCAGTCACGCCTAAAGTTTAATACTTTGATCAGCATATACAAATTATTTAATAATTGCAATATGGCATGACACTTTAGCAATTCACTGCTGACAATACCTTTGAAAGTTTTATTTTAAAATTTCATTTTAAAGTTTGAAATTTCCATTGATAAAACACGATTCACTTTAATCTATATTATATTTTTAATTTTCACTATGCTATATATTGTGACCACCAAATATATCTATGATAATTTTTACATAAACAGTTAACGTTATAATTCCATATTCCCAGTGCACTGTAGATGATTATCAGCATTAGGAAACTATAATAACTATTATAACTATTAACTATACTAACTATTATAACTATTAACTATAATAACTATTATATTAACTATACTAAATATTATAACTATTAACTATACTAAATATTATAACTGTTAACTATACTAACTATTATAACTATTAATTATACTAACTATTATAACTATTAACTATACTAACTTAACTATACGTGCACTTTGCTTAAATGTCACCTAATATATACAAACCGTTTTAATTTTGTTTTCAGGAATATAGTGTATTCACTTCGGAAAATACATTTATCATAGTTCAAACAATTTGTAACCATGTCAGCGAATTGATTCTGAGTTATTTTCAAAGGCGTCATTCACTCATCATGATGATGGTCATCAACATTACCATCTCATCATATTAAACACATCTGACGCATACGTATAATCTGTAACTGACCTTCGTATACAAATGCCCAACACTGATATGTTTCAGTGAATCTCGGCTCATCTTTCGAGATCGCACGCTGAATGTAGGCCCGGCGCCTAAGACCGAGCTCCTTGATTCATGCAGTTTGTCAAAATCCTGAAAATTAAAATGATAAAATAGTAATGGGCATTAAGAAGAAAAGAACGGTTGGTAGACCGCAACGTTGAATGGAAAGTTGGAAACATAGTTAATGAAATCCTCATTGTTATCGTCGCCATGATCAACAATGATGATGAGTTTAACAACAATGATTTCGTTATCGTCACCTTGGGCAATACTATCACAGTGGCCACCATGATCGCCATCTTTGTCGTCATCCCCACTTCTTAAATGAATAAAACACTGGCCGATTTCCTTTATACACTATAAGTACTTAGAGAACAGGTGAATAAAACACTGGCCGATTTCCTTTATACACTATAAGTACTTAGAGAACACGTGAAGAAAACATGAACACGTTCTTTCAAACACTATAAAGGGGAACAACTCATTACGAACATTATTAATGTTATAATAATAGGTAAATTGGAAAGAATAGTTACTTGAGACAAGTACTGCCTACTGACGTTTTGATTGTCCAAAATTTAAATTTGTTTGTCCCCTATGTCGTCGAATGGTAGAGAGTAATTCTTCTCCACTGACCATTAATTGTTAGAGTCTTTCATCAGTTACTTCTTCCTATTGTACACAGATATCGGAATTAAAACTGTATTCATTGTCTGAGTCTACAAACTTTGATACATCTTCATCTCTAATATCAGAACTATCTTGCATTACTAATTCTACTGTTTCTAGCAAACAATGCTACCCAATGTTTGATACTTCGCCATTTTGATCGCGATTTCTGTAACTTAGAAAGTAATTTCTGTACAACCGATATAATCACATTGAGGAAAATATAGTACTGTAACTTAGAAAGTAACTTCTGTAAAACTGATACAGTCACACTGAGGAAAATATAGTACTGTAACTTAGTAATTTCTATACAACTGATATGATCACATTGAGGAAAATATAAGAGTACTGTAACTTAGAAAGTAATTCTGTAAAACTGATATAGTCACACTGAGGAAAATATCGTACTGTAACTTAGAAATTTCCGTACAATTGATATAGTCACATTGAAGAAAATATGGTACTGTAACTTAGAAAGTCATTTCTATACAACTGATATAGTCACATTGAGGAAAATATAGTACGAGAGAATTCTCGGATTATTTAGACTGTTTTCCCTGCACTACCTACGTTTACTTTTGCACTTGTGGAAATTTTTTTGCTGTCCAGTCGATCTTTCTAGCACGTCGTAAATGGTCAGTTCAGTTATCGGACCGATAACGGAAGTCTTTTTTCTTCAGATAATACGTCTCGTCTACTTAGATAATACGTGAGGCCTTTTATTACAGATATTACAACTCATTGACAGCTCTTTTACCTCAGACAATACAGCTCTTTTACCTCAGACAATACAGCTCTTTTACCTCAGACAATACAGCTCTTTTACCTCAGACAATACAGCTCTTTTACCTTAGACAATACAGCTCTTTTACCTCAGACAATACAGCTCTTTTACCTCAGACAATACAGCTCGTTTACTTCAGACAATACAGCTCGTTTTCCTCAGACAATACAGCTCGTTTACTTAAGATAATACAGCTCTTTTACATTTGCTGGGATTTATCTGTTGCCAATTAGTGGAGTTAGTATATGCATTACAGTATTTTGGCCTATTATTATTTTATGGGTAATATGCGTCCAAATGGTCTTAAAGTCGTGCAGATAAGCTTTCAATATTCTTTCTCACAACATTCATTGATTACTGGACACTTTCCTTTCTTATACTGAAGCTTTTATTTTTTCCTCTCGGAGTAGTTTGTGTTGCTTACCCTTCCTCCAGTGAGTTCCCCGACCTTGCCCATGAGGGCGGGCGCTGCGTACAGTTTTGCTCGGGAGATAATCCAATCAGAATCGTTAATGTTTCTCTTGTTTCGCCGCCTGAGATTTGATGACGCACACCGGAAACACAATATGAATGTCAAGGCCTGCTAACACTGCTTGTCATACAACAGACTTGAGATAAACTTGATATACAGCGCAAATAAAAATAAAATGAAACCTTTTAAAAACTATATTCTTGTAATTAAATCATAAATTTTAATTTAAATAAATTGCTCATCTAAGATTTTATTGTCGTTTTCCTCCAGGAGTGTGTGAAGACTAAGACACGTGCTTAAAATTATTTATGACAAATAATTTATGTACTGTATACTAAGTGGTTGTCACCAACGCTTCCAATAGTTATTAGAGTAGCCAGATAATTCTGCGTTATAACAGCAATTCAAGCCTTACAGGTTTAAAAGAAAACACGTAAGTTTACGCTTTCAAAAGTAATACTCATAAATAGTTTTAGAACATTACAACTGTCTACACTTCAGCACATTTCACAGATTAGATTTTTCAGTTTAGAAACTCTCTCTACCCCTTCTATCTACCCGTCCGTTCACCTGCCCATAGATAGATAGACAGAGACAGACAGACAGATATATCCAGCTATTTATCTAGATTCCAACCAAATGATGCATGTGTGTGTTATTTTATCTATATATGTACCTATCTATTTTGAAATGTACACCTATTTAAAAATAGCACTGAAAAATCTATTTCCAGATGAAGTTTGAAAAATATCCGGAAAACCTAATGAAGCCACATTAGGCTACATACCTTGTAATCCGGAAGAGAAGAATAAGTGCCAGAATGAAGGAAGGCAAGCTGACGAGTAAAGATATTACTAATGCTACAGTTCCACCTGTCATAAAAAGAAAAGAAAATATATTAGTGTCAATGCTGCGTCAGCCGGATAAAATCTTAAAGGTATTAAATGAGCCACATATATATATATATATATATAATGCATTAATCTATGTCTTAAATCTTCAACTTCGTGAAAGATAATATGTTGCCGTGAACTAATGCAACGTTTATTTCAAAACAAGTATTACAATATTTATAATTTTCATTAAAATTGCCCGCCGAGCTATCGAATGATATTTCTTGGTTTTAATCTAGCACAAAAGCAAACACCCCCTTACAATCACTTAACTAAATTTCTGAAAATGAAACAAAAATATAAACCATTGTTCACTTGGAAATTTAAGCAAAACATGAGTTTTAGTCAACTAAAAAATGTGCCCTGTAATATATAGAATAAATATTAAGTTTTTAAAGGCAGTATGAGATTATCATATATTATTTAAGGAAGTATGCATGTGTAGAAATGTTAATTCATATCATTTTAGCGGAATTGCATATTCAGTAAGAATGAACAAAATGTCGCATGTGAAAGAAGCAATTTGGAGAGTCATCCGAACATTATTGGACTCACCCATTCATTGGTAATGTTTTTTGGTTATTGTTTAGCTGTTCCCGACACCAAGGTGAGAATACCAAAAGCTATAAGGGTACTCTCCCGGGTACTTTTATAGTGAAATGGACGGGAAGGAATACATGAGAGAGAGAATAATACAATAGTGTGTACCCGACTATTTGAGCGTGTGCTGTTACGGCAGACATGCGCTGACCCTATTCTAGAATTATCCTGAACTACTGCAGAGTGTGTGATACGGGGAGCTGCATGGTTTTGATCTACTGACCGACATTTCTGGGGATCAGTTGACTTATAATCAGCAGCGCTACACCCTAAGCACTCTCGACTTATTAGTCTGATAGATTACGTCTTAGTGCATATAAAATAGATAAAATAAGAGTAGATAGGATTGTGTTAGAAAGTGATAGGGTGCAAAATAAGATTGAAATCTGTTTTAGCTATATTTTGCTACTGCATTAGTGTGTGGTACAGTCAGATAGCTCCGGAATGGTAATGCTGATTCTTAAATGGTTCTGTGTTCTTAAAATAAATCCGTTTGCTTCTTTGACAGCAGTGATTACTGCTAAGTATGTCAATTATTATAATGTGTTAATGCCATTTTCATTTTCGTCACCCATTGACTTAGGAATTGTTGTCTGTTATATCAAGTGTATGTGTTTTATGAATGAGTGATTTGTGATAAGGACCTTTTAATGTATGAATTGTTGCCTTTTATATCAAGTGTATGTGTTTTATAAATGAGTGATTTGTGATAAGGACCTTTTAATTTATGAATTGTTGCCTTTTATATCAAGTGTATGTGTTTTATGAATGAGTGATTTGTGGGACATGTATGAGAGAGAATCTGCATGACAACTAATATGTATCATAATTATCGGGAAAAAATAAAGTATCCACTATTGTTTGAAAGAGTGATTGTAATATATACGTTGTACACTCCAGCATTGTTTACATCCATTCTTTCCCCTCACAGTCTCTCATTAACATACTTAACCCTGCATGCAGTATTTAAAAAAACAGAAAAAAAACCCATTTATGGTGATTACATGTCGGACACTGTGACCACCAACAAGCTGATCTGTACGTAGTATTGATTTATCGCCATTGAACTGGATTAAGTTGTATGGCAGTGGTGATGTTTAATCGGACGTAGGTGACAAAACTAAGGTGGCTTCTCCGAAATATAGACAACACCGGTACTTTGCATATTTAGGGTTCACCGACAAAACCGCGAACGACAAATGCGCGCCGACAAAACCGCGATGGACAAAATCGCGCCGACAAAATCGCGCCGACAAAATCGCGCCGACAAAATCGCGATCGACAAAATCGCGATGATACATGTTAAATCGTACAAGAATGTAATAATAACATACGTAGATATCAATATTACGATACACAAAGCAATGTTAAGAGATACTGAGTGCAAATAATCCTCAAAATAAGGCAATGAAAAGAATGAAGCATACATCAAATCTTAATAATTTTATTTAAAGATCACTATTATGAGATACTACGTGTAAATAATCCTTACACAAAGGCAATGAAAAGAATGAAGCATACATAAAATCTTAATAATTTTACCATAAAGATCAATATTAAGAGATACTACGTGCAAATAATTCTTACACAAAAGTAATGAAAAGAATGAAGCATATATCTAATCTTAATAATTTTGTTTAAAGAGCAATATTAAGAGATACTGAGTGCAAATAATCCTTACACAAAGGTAATGACAAGAATGAAAAGAAGTTACGTAATAGAGCGAACATACATAACACTTCCTGCCATTCTTTACTTGGTGATGTTTATCGCGATTTTGTCGGCGCGCATTTGTCGGCGCGATTTTGTCGATTTCAAAGAGCGCGATTTTGTCGGCGCGCTTTTGTCCATCGCGGTTTTGTCGGCGCGCATTTGTCGTTCGCGGTTTTGACGGGTCACCCATATTTAGCTCATACCGTTACATTTTTGGTGACAACAATGTTAACAGTTAACCGATATATATTTTATTGTACACCTGCTATTTGGGGCATTCGCTTTAACGTTTAGACTTGTACACTTAACTCCGGAAATTTAAAATTTGTATTTTGCTTTCTTAAATATCGCTTTAAAGTTTACATTTTGATGATAAAAAACATCAAAATGTAAACATTAAAGCGATATTTAAGAAAGCAAAATGCAAATACAGTTTGCAGAATAAATTATGTTTACTTCTGTTACCTTGCAATTGTTATTGTTATTATTGCTATTTAGCAGCAAGAGCAGATTTCTCATACAAGTTTCTCTAATAATTTTTAATGGAAAAGAAATACTTTCTCTCCATATATTACTTCCTGGGCTGCAGTAACTTACTAGATACTAAATTTGAATGCCATATACGGTCATATAATACTCTTCTCTCGCGTATAAGGATAATATTGTTGGACAATAGTTAACTGATACTCTAAATGTGGTTATTACAAGCACACACGTACGGTTATATAGCGAATTATTCAAAACAGCACGAGAAAAACATTTTATAAGGCAAGACGTCGGTGAAAAACACAGAAAGCTACCCCCCTTCCCATACACACATATTATTAGAGGATATAAGCGACTGAAGCCAGTGCAAAGAAAAGAGAAAAATCAAAGAAAGAGACTGAAAATAGCGACGATACTTACAAGAATAAATTTGCTTTTAAATGAAATAAACATAAGATAATCAAAATCAGAAAAAGAAAATGAAATGAAGACAGAAATAAAGAAAATCTAAAAAAGGAGAGGTTAAAGGACGGCGTGGAGGAAGTAAGTTTAGAAGTAAGGAAGGAACTTGGAAGGAAGTTTGGAAGGAAGAAAGTAATTTTGGAAGGAAGGAAGAAGGAGACGTGCTTCCAGTATTTCCAGAATCGTCAGTCACGCAGCGATTTTCAAAACACGGTCGTCCTCCAACAGGAATATGTATCGTGTAACCTGGCCATACTATTGGTGTCATGATCCTCGTATAATTGACAGAGTTGTCCCTAGGAACAAATTAATCAAAAATGTTTATACTACCGGGACGTCAGGACTTAAAATAAATGACAAAGTTAAAAGTAAACAAAGAAACATATTTTATTCCATTCATCAAGTACCTAACGCGAAGAGTAAGTAAAAAAAATATGTTAATTAGATTAGGCAAGGGAGAGAACAAGGTGAGAGAAATATTGAATCTAATGAAGTGAACATAAATTATTATTTACGTTTTGGCAGGCAGAGCATGAACTGTCTTGATATAATAAAGTGCAGATCAATACATGTCCGTATGTGACGTTGACGTAGGTGCAAGTACTGTCAGTCACTTGTCACTGGATATACGTCCTTATGTTCACGTATAGAGTAATACTCCCCTAACGCAAAACCACTTAACGAGCACAGAAATTGTTCAAATTTACGGGAAATTCAAGTGAACCACAAATGCTACATGATTATAAATCAAGAAATAATTACTTTCTTCTGATTAATTTCGAATACTTGCTTTTAAAATCTCTATTGTCATTTGTTGAATTTTATATTGATGTGAGAAAATATTTATGATAAATCTCAAGCACGGTGAAACCAATTTCAAGAACATTGAATGGGAAAGCGAGCACATTTTATTTGCACTGCGATAGAGTGTGAGATGAATTTAGTCCGTAGGAATAGACAAACGTCAAACGTCCACATTCCAATCCTTGCTCTATCTCGTACTAGGAAAAAATCTTCGTTCAAAGAAAAAGGAAAAAGAAGCAGTCTTGTGGTCTCTTTGATTGTGTGTACTAAATAATTCTAAAGTGAATCGAGAATGGTTCCTTGTTGAAATAAAATATAATTAAAACTGAAACATCCACTAAAAACTAACTTCTGATATCATCAATATAACTATCTCTATTCTACAGTAAACATCTGAATGGAATTACTCTGATGATCTTTGTGAGACATTAACAGTGAAAGGTCGTTTCATGTATAGGAGTGGTTTTAAGGGAGAAAATAGTTTAGAGAAGAAATATGCCTGAAATTTAGTGCTGCCTTAATTTGACTTTTGCAGAAGGAGCGCACCTTTTCTCTTTTGTGCTTGATCCACTTTATATTGCAGTGACTACTGTACTCCACTGATTATGTTGTTGTGTGTATCCAATATTATCATCGAACTTATCAGTAATGTGTTTCATTATATATATGCTCTTTTGATTATATTCATATGTTGTATGTGCAATTGTGTATTTCATAAATTTATTGACCTTCTTACACATATTAATAACAATATGTTGGAGAGATAGTGGGTGGATAGGGTCTCGCTATTTGGTAAGAATTTTTCCACCTACGGAAATATTGCGTGATAGTAAATGTCTGTCTTCAGTGTTGTGGAAGAGAGAAAACGTTTACAGCGCCCGAATATCTGCCAAGTGAGAAAGACGTGTGGTGTCTTCTGGAAAAGTATTAATAACATAAATTAAGATTCTCATCTCTTGATGATTAATAATAATCATAACCAAGAACTAGGGTGGCGTTGTGTCACAAAGATGAATATGTTTATCAAGCCACCTGCTCATTAGAGAGACAAATTATAAAGAACATACAATTTTCTTTTTAAAGTGTGAGAAAACTTACCCATGAATGAAACCTCTGGCAACAGCATAGTAGCAGCCTTTAACAAGGTTGTTAAGTAAATAACCTCTTCTGTTTGACAAGTCAGAATGTACTTTTATGTCTCCAGATATTCCTACGAAAGAAATTGTCATAAATTATAGCACACTGTAAATGTAGACAAATGTAGCAAATATTTATTGCAGACATTTATAGCGGATATTTATTATTAAGAGATTATTATACCAAACATTTAAAAGAGAGTAAATAATAAGAGAAGACGATCAAAGCAGATAATCAGAACAACTATGAAAGAGGAGACGGACAGTTATATTAGAGACTAATAATTATTACATACAATTATTATAATATACAATTATAGTAGACAATTAGCAAACAATTACATGAGGACATTTCAGCAAAAAGTTATATTTATAGTAGGCAGATACATCAGACAATTATGGCAGAAAATTGTAGCAGAAAATTATAGCAACAAAATGCTGTAGTAAATTATTATAAGAGACACATATCAATATGAATATAGCACACAATTAAAGCAGACAATTATAGTACAATTGTAGCAGACAATCTAACAGACAAGTATGGCAACGATTTATGTAAGTTTAAGTAAATTTAAATTATTTTAAATTAAGAGAAGGGATAGATAGAAAAGGAAAGAAAGACAGAAATGTGAGTTAGTAAAGGGAAAAGTGGATAGAACGAAATACTATGCTTTAGAACCTTACGGTGTCCATATAACTCAACCACTTAACGGATTAATCCGGTGCGTGCATAAGTATGTGCTCATTTGTGCGCGCATACCTATGTATGTATGTGTGTGTATTTTACGGGTCCATAACTTTGCACTTAACGAGTGTTAAGAAAACAGCCACGACGCGGGCAGATGTCAGTTGCATCCTAGCAATACTGACCTTTGAAAGTGACTTGGTTGAAATAATCCAGAACAAACACCATCTGCACATCTCTGCTGCCTCTTTGGAGCGCTTTTTCCACCCCCAAAGCAATGAGCTGGAATGCGTCGGCAACAAGCGCCGCGTCGATTCCGTACTGCAGAAACAATATGAATGTTTAGCCATTCTTCACAGGACTCCCACGCATGTGCTGTGAAAGAAAAGACTAAAGCAGTCATTATTATTTTGATTGCATGCACACTACGTGTGTGTGTGTGTGTGTGTGTGTGTGTGTGTGTGTGTGTGTGTGTCTGTGTCTGTGTCTGTGTGAAAATTGCATGTTAAGTTTTGTTTATACATTTACTTGCATGCGGCTGATATGGTTCTGTGCTTGTGTTTTCATAAATGATTTATAATTTGCATATGCATAATGGAGTGTATAATTCTAAATTGAGGAGGTGGCTAATTTTGCTAATCTCACACGGTCTCCGGAGCATAAAGATTATCTGAGGCTATGGAATTGTATTCCATCGTCATGATCTCGAGTTATAGATTATGAGAACATAATTTCGGGTTACAGATAATTCACTTAGAGAAACCATATTTACATCTGACAGCGTCTACTGTATTTTATTCTACGGTCACGTCTCCGTCCCCACCCCCCACCCCTTCCTCGACCAGACCACCTTCACGTTACGCTTGGGTAGACAATGACACTGGAAGTTGAAAAAAACATAACAAAATATTCGAAGGCAATTATAGTGTAACAAAACAACGGACAGTTACAATACTTGGCCATGGAATTCTTAGACAAAGACAAATCAACGGACAGTTACAAATACCTCTCCACACTATTCTCAGACAATGACAAACCAACGGACAGTTACAAATACCTCTCCACACAATTCTTAGACAATAACAAACCAACGGACAGTTACAAATACCTCCACACAATTCTCAATGACAAGAAAATCCCAGACAATTACAAATACTTCTCCACAGAATTCTCAGACAATGACAAAACCCCGGACAGTTATATCTACTTCTCCACAGAATTCTCAGACAATGACAAAGTACCAGACAATTACAAATAAGTTTCCACAGAATTCTCACACAATGACAAAACCCTAGACAGTTACAAAAATAGCTCTTCACAGAATTATCAGATAATGACAAAACCCCGGACAGTTACAAATACCGTTTCACAGAATTATCATATAATGACACAACAACAGAAATTAAACACTTGGCCACAGAATTCTCAGACAATGACAAAACCATGTCTTAAAAAGAATAACAATTTAAAAACAAAATATTACTAAAATACAAAGAAATAATAAAAATCAAGAAAAGCCCAACACAACACCATGATTCAGTATAATGGAATAATGAATTGTAACACATTTGATAGAATTATACATGCTGTTTTCAGTGTCATGGAGACAGGGGCAAATTATGCTTGTTTTACTAACTAAAGTTTTACCTTCATTTATTATTCTATTAAATTATTTGATATTTTCATTTTTGTGTTATACATTTCATTATGCTGGCGATCCTGACCGGCTGATGTAATTGCAGCATTACTCCATAAGCGGATTACTGACTTGTTAGAAGGTTGCGGGCATGTTAAAAAGGATGTCGGTTATTATAAGCAGATTACGAACTACGCTTGAACAGTTGTATGGAGGGGGTGAATGTTCTAGCCCGACACTTGATAACCTTGGTTAATGGTGTTTTCCAACCACTGACTTATGGATTTACATAAATAGTGAGAGACTACAATTGGGAACTCGTTCATTATCTACATCATTATTACAATTAACTGCAACTTTATCACTAGATTAAACAGTAAGATTATCATTAAATTATCCACATATAAATGACTAGATTGAACAGTAAAGTTATATTTACATTAACCACATTCTTATCGCTAGTTTAAACAATAAAGATAATCAGTATACTTATCATTAGATTCAGCGGTTAGATTAATTCTTAGATAATCTGGACCCTTATTACTAAATTAAACAGTATTATTAACTTTAGATAGACCAGTATGTTTATCACTAGATTAAACAGTAAGATTAAGTTCTGATTAACCAGCCTCTTATCACTAGATTAAACAGCACAGTTAACCAGGCCCTTATCATTAGATTAAACAATAAGATTTATCTGTACTCATTTCACTGGATTAAACAGTAAGATTCATCAGCATTATTATAACTGGATTAAACAGTTATCAGCACTTTTATTACTGGACTAAGCAGTAAGATTTGTCAGCATTTCTATCACTGGATTATACATTGAGATTATCAGCACTCCTATCACTGGATTAAACAGTAAGATTTATCAGCATTCTTGTCACTGGATCAAATAGTTATCAACACTCTTATCACTGGATTAAACAGCACAGTTAACCAGGCCTTTATCACTAGATTAAAACAATAAAATTTATCAGCACTCTTATCAGAGGATTAAACAGTTAGATTTATCAGCACTCCTATCACTGGATTAAAAATTAATATCAACACTCTTATCACTGGATTAAACAGTACGATTTATCATCACTCGTATCACTGGATTAAACAGTTATCAACACTCTTGTCACTGGTTTGAACAGTTATCAGGACTTTATCACTGATTTAAACAGTTATCAACACTCTTACGACTGCATTAAACAGCACAGTTAACAGGCCCTTATCACTAGATTCAACAATAAAATTTATCAGCACTCTTAAATGAGGATTAAAAAGTAAGATTTATCAGCACTCTTATCACTGGATTAAACAATAACATCAGCACTCTTATCACTGGATTAAGCAGTACTATTAAAACTGGATTAAACAGTTATCGACACTCTTGTCACTGGATTAAACAGTTATCAGCACTTTTATCACTGAATTAAACAGTTATCAGCACTCCTATCACTGGATTAAACAGTTATCAACACTCATATCACTGGATAAAAGTGTGAGATTTATCAGCACTCTTATCACTGGGTTAAATAGAGAGATTTATCAACACTCTTATCAAGCCAAGGCACCGAAAAAACTCTCATTAACATTTTTTTATTTAATAGTCTTAGAATCATAGTAAATTATGTCCCACTACAAATGGATGAGCAAGTTTGTGTATATGTGCATGCGTTCTGTATGTCAGTGTATCTGCATATCTGTGTGTGTGTGTGTGTGTGTTTAAGTGTGTTGGGGTGGGGGTTGAAATCATTTTGACATTGAGGTACCAGAAGACGAAATCAAATGTTAACTTGATAAGAAATTAAAACGTTTCTTTTCTTTTTTCTTTAAATAAGTAAATAAAAGAAATCAGTTTGGTCTAGCATCAACAACTTGCCTCATACGAAAAATTGCATTGGCTTGAGTTTAGTGTACTGCTGATAGTCCTCAAAAAATGATGGTAAGTTGGCTCGCTGAAAGGAATGTCTGTAGTTATGTCCAACAGACCTGCATATAAGAATGGAGGATGTGAGGAAGCGACGGACCTTCCAATTAAATGAATGGAAAATAAGTAGTTTCTCTATTTCAAGAGAGAAAGCAGTCTAGGGACGAATGCAATAAAATTCATTTTGGTTGCTAAGCGATACATATGAATCAATGGCAACAAAAGGAAACTTCAAAATCTTTATTTGTGAAGACCTTTGTCTTTGTGAAGGCTGAGTGTTAACTGTTATGTAGCGAAAAATCAAACACTGTAAGCAGATGAAACTTTAATTATTATTTTATTTCTAATATCTAATTTAGACAGATAGATAGATAAATAGATAGATATAAAGACAGACAGATAGATAGATAGATAGATAGATAGATAGATAGATAGATAGATAGATAGATAGATAGATGGGGAGGTAGGAAGGTAGGCAGACAGATAGATAGGTAGATAGAAAGAAGAGAGAGAGCGCGTACTGTATTTCTGAGATTTTAATATTTCATTTTTTGTCAACGAAATAATAAAAGTAATACCACAAATCAAAAAGTTCCTAATATTATACGCTTTTTAAGATAGCTATTTCGATTGGTCGTTATAATTATAGAGGCAAAGCGCTATCAAATTCGAGAGAAGTAAGATAAACAAATTAATTAAGACATCAGAAGTTTTAAAAATAAAATACATAAAATGGACTCTTTGTAACTCCGAAATATATTTACCACTTTTCAGAGTTTATTTTCATTGAATATAAAATGAAATGTGTGGGAGAAGGGATGGAATGGAAGAGAGATATGGGATTTGGAAAATGAATTGTATAAAGTTTGCATCGCAGCCATATCATTTTCCAGTCCAGACAAATGACGTCTGCCAACATGAAGAAGCAGCGAATCCTAACGCTTCACATGGGAAGGAGAAGAGGGAGGGGGAGCAATGGCGTGCGGATTGACCATGAAAATCCCAATCATTCAAATTCTATTTCTTTACGTTGAAGTTTAAGCTGAAAAATAAGAAAAATAAATATTTCCTGCGGCCGATCTATGTGATATGTATCGGGAGATAACCACTGTATATCAGGTATTTATATTCTTTCCCAATGAAATATCGTTGATTTTTCCGATGTCGAATTGTACGACTTCAGGTGTTCTGATCCTATCTATATCTGGGTGATAATTCTTTTGCATTTTTCAAGGCTGAACAAGTTAATGTCCTTAACGGAAATATTGACATTATGGACCACCTTACTTCAAATATATACCAGTAAATGGCTGACAATTAGTCGTAATTTATTTATTTTAATCCTAATTCTACTTTCTGGATGACTTGACTCAAGGGATTTAGGGCAATAAAGAACAGCTGTAGTGATAGAAAATCACCTTGAAATATTCCAAGTTTTGTTGGTATGTCTGCAGTTTCTCTATTGTTGCATGTAGGTGTGGTTTTCTATTGATTATGTTCTGTGCTGACGGTGCTATCTTGCAAATATTTATTGTCCCAGTATCCATAAATGTGGAAGTGAGTAAAAGGTATTTTGGTGGTCAATCCATGCCATTGCAATATTTGTTCTTCGTTTCTTGTAGTCAGTAACTATGGCTTTATCAATTGCCAATTGGTCCTTTGTTGATTTGCTGCATGTTCATTGGCTAGTAGTATGTTTCAAGGTGAAGTAGTATGTTTCAAGGTGAGTAGTATGTTTCAAGATGAGTAGTATTTTTCAAGATGAGTAGTATGTTTCAAGGTGAGACCTAAATTTATCATATATAATTCCTGGTAGTAATTTCCATATAGTTAATAAGCATGTGATTGTACAATAATTCTTTGATGCCGAGCTTTTCTCTGACTCTTCCATAATCAGACCTATTTTCCTTTTACCATCTAGGCTGGCAAAGCTTCTGGTTTGATAAAGTGTCTTGCAATTTTTCAGCAAGTCTACCATTTTAGGAGGCAAGATGTTTCAACTAGAATATTTGTACTTGGTCTAGGCCTTGGGTTTTCCAGTTTGCCACATTTTTACCTTCTTCATGATATATTTCTCAGTGATTGTTACGTTGCATTGTTGAGGTGTGGCTTTATGCTCATCTTTCCTTAATCCATCTGACTGATGAATGATGTATATCTGGATTGCTCTAAATGCTTTCTCAGAAGGTATTGATATCCTGAATGTTTGGCATTTGTTGTTCTACTCAGGAATTTCCTTTGAATTCTTGGTATATTCTTTCAGGGTGACTTTTGAACGTTCTGTTCTGCTGGAATTGCTGACCACTTGCAGTATATCTCTTCAGACGGTGATTGAATCCTAGTAGCCTTTATTTAGTAGTCTTCTGTTTCAGTGACTGCTTCTGGTTGGTGCATCCATGCTCTTTCTGGGGTTTTTATGCCATAGTTCTCACACAGATTTCTATGTTATGTGTTTTGCCACTTCATTGTGTCGTTTGGTGTATTCTTTTATTATTTCAATTATTTCTATTATTATTATTATTCAGCCTCTTTCCACGACTTCTGATTGACTGTCGGTTGTGATCCAAGGTCTAGGAATCTTACCAAGATTCTGGGAGATCCAAGGTTTTACGGAGGATGTGGGCACTTCCGAGGAGCGCTGCTTTGAGTAGTGGAGCGATTCTGTGGTTTCCAGGGAGTTTATTCAGGTAGCCTTCCAATTGAGATGTTATGTTATTATTATTATTATTATTATTATTATTCAGCCTCTTTCCACGACTTCTGTTTGACTGTCGGTTGTGATCCAAGGTCTCGGAATCTTACCAAGATTCTGGGAGATCCAAGGTTTTACGGAGGATGTGGGCACTTCCGAGGAGCGCTGCTTTGAGTAGTGGAGCGATTCTGTGGTTTCCAGGGAGTTTATTCAGGTAGCCTTCCAATTCAGATGTTATGTTCCCCAAGGCTCCTATCACTATAGGTATCACTTCTGCTTTTACATTCCACAGTCTCTGGATTTCTAATCTGAGGTCTTGGTATTTTTCTTCTTCTTCTTCTTCTTCTTCTTCTTCTTCTTCTTCTTCTTCTTCTTCTTCTTCTTCTTCTTCTTCTTCTTATTATTATTATTATTATTATATATCACTGATCTCCTTTAGATTGCCAAACATTCTCCCTACTTTCACTCTCAATTTCGTCAAATCATGAGAAACTAGAATACAAATACTTCTTACCTGTATATGCATTGTTCGGTTCCGTGACAGTTTTAAAGCGTTTAGCGAAGTTTTTGAAATCCACCGTAATAAAAACATAGTTTTTCTTGAAAAAATGAAGCTCTTCTATTTTCTGTAAAAGCATATCCGCTTCTTTAGGATACATAAGAAGGATGAAAACTGCAATAATAATGAAATAGTTAATTGCGTCCAATAGTGTAATTAGATGCATTAATTTTCAATATAATAGGGCTGGTATTTATTTTTCAAACTTGGTTTCAAATTGTTAACTTTGTATGTCGAATACTCTTATACTTTAATAAAACTAATCATAATTAAATAGTATTGTGCACACACAAACACATACACATACACACACACATATACACACACAGACTCACACACACACACACACACACAAACACACACACACACACACACACGGCATTAGTTCAACAGCTTGCATGCCAAATGCTCTTTCATCGTATCAGTAATAATTACATAATAATTATAGTTGCATTTGGTCTAGTTTCGAGTTGGTGTTTTGTTAATATCACTTTGTCATTGTTCAAAATTGATTACAGTGAGCTAATTTGTCACTAATTGCACAATAAATAATTTCTGAGGTGACGATTAGTTAACATGCGTGAATGCGTGGAAAATAAACTGGAACAACGAACAGCAAATCTCATGCATACCTTCCGACTCGATGAGATATTCTGTTGCAGTGTGATTGAATTTAGCGTCACCGAAATCCACTAACCAGCGTCGTTTATGGTCTGACGGAAGATCCATCAAATTCTTTCAGATATATGTAACAAAAATCCACAAACATGATAATTATTTATATTATTTACTCTTATTGAAACTTTGAGAGGCTTCATTCCTATGTACACACATAATATGATTGTTTAGACATAATTATATTTCAACATTCATCAACACCAGATCCGATTGCAATCATACCGATTCTCTGGAACTAAATGAGAGGCCTTGTATAAAAGCTCAGTAAATATTTCTGTATTAAGCCTAAAAAAATAGCATTTGTTCTTATATTTTAAGATAAAGTATGTATTCTCTTTCACAAAATATACTACTAATTACATAATCATATTGTAAACACTAACGGTAAAGTAAAGTAGTCATTTTAAAAGTAAAAAGCAAGAACTGTATTAAAACTATATAAGTAAACTATTTCCTAAATTTAAATAGGCAGTCACATAGATCAATAGTTACTCTGTGTTCCGATCGCATAAAATGCATAGTTTTAATTATATTCATAATATTTCTATAATGTATTATTTTCATTATATGTAATATAAGCATATTGCATCGTTTTGCATTAATTTACTTCGTTTCGTAAACTCCATAAAGTATAACTTATTATACAAATCAACGTAAATGAAGTACTAAAACATAGACATATAAATATATATTCATATCAAATACATTAGTCTGCAACGTCATTACGCAAAAAGCCATCAAACATGTCAAGAATAGCCAGAACATTGTTCGTATAAATATGCTGTTAAAATGGTGTAAGACTGTAAGATATTTATTCCTGGCCCTTTTTTTTTTGCTGAGATTACACCACGAAAATCCTGTTAGACAGTTGTAATGGGACTTCAACACTTGTTAGACCGTTGTAATGGGACTTCAACACCCCTGTTAGACAGTTGTAATGGGACTTCAACACTCCTGTAGGACAATTGTAATGGGACTTCAACACTCCTGTAGGACAGTTGTAATGGGACTTCAACACTCCTGTTAGACCGTTGTAATGGGACTTCAACACTCCTGTTAGACAGCTGTAATGGGACTTCAACACTCCTGCCTGGCTGTGTGTACTTGGTTATGCAACCAACTCCACCTAGCTTGGCGATCAGAAATGTATTGAATAGTGACTTAAGATGTGCATGAGAAGTCTTTTTCTTTACAGAAAATCATTGCGCTCTGTGTAAACATTATGAATTGCAGATCGCTCCCAACTTTCAGCCTTGTATTGACCAACTTTTAATGCAAGAAGTTTAAAACTGTAAGTCCAGTGGAACACATGCTTTGTTGAGTGGACAATGTGTCTTTACTGCAAGTTATTCCATGTAAAGGAAAACAAGTTTTGTTTCAAGCAGAAGAAGTGTAAATATTCATACATATAAATGTACTGGGCAGGCCATTGCATGTACCGTTCACTCACAAAGAAGTTTTGTTTCAAGCAGAAAAAGTGTGAATACTCGTACATATAAATGCATTGGGCGCGCAATTGCATATTACTTCTTAGCATTACCCGACCTTATATGCTTCAGTCGGTTAAACGCACAAAGGTCAGATATATATACGGGTCAGGTGAGTATTTTTGTAATCAGTAATTCTTTAGTTGAGATTTTCATAATCAGAAATTGTTTAATTGCATATTTTGTACTTAAAAATTCTTTGGTTGATTTTATTATACTCAGAAAAATTTTCAATTGTAATTTTTTTCTTAGAATTTCCTTAGCTGGAATTTCCAAACTCATAAAATTATCATGTTGAATTTTCCATACGATAAACTTCTTAAATTATATTTTGTACTTAAAAAATACTTTGGTCGAATTTCTATACTAATAAACTTTTCTAATTGTATTTTCGTATGTAAAAGATTAATAATAATATTTTAGTCGTACTTAGGAAAAGTCATTGTTTGTATTGTTTTCTGTGGTTCCATGTGTTGGGAGGAAGCAGTCACAGGTACAAATATGTTCGAGCTTGTATGAGAGAGAAAGAGGGTGTGGAGAATTTTAATTTAGTATTTCTATGGAACATTCACCACATGCATCCTATATTCGTCCACAATTCTTGGAAGTTTTCGTTACTTCTTCTTCAATTTTATATCTTCATTGTCATTTCTTCACACAATGGCTACCTGAATCTGTGTGATAATTCTTCTTCTCCTCCTGGTCTGCACTACTTCCACGACCATTGCATTTTGTTCGCGGAAGGCGTTAGGGAGATTATGAGGGGGGAGACTAAAACTCCACACACACACACACACACATACACACACACACACACACGTCCCCTCAACCCCTGGCACCTTTCCTGGTTAGGCGACACAAGGCATCTCTAATTTGAAAGACCAAGTGAAGAGAAATCTAGAAATCTTCAACCACGCTCACCCAGGAGTGAAGAAAACATTACTACTACCACTACTACTGCGAGAGAGTGGTCAAGCGATGAAGAATGGTCTTGGAAGAGTGGTCAGGAGATGAAGAAAAGTCTTGTTTTGATGCAAACATGTAGCAAGAGAGATGAAGAGTTGTCTGATGAAGGCGTGTTCTGATACCGCTATGTATGCTGAGAGAGAGAGACAGTATTTGGTGGCGTTGCTGGAATAAAGAGTATATAGAAATGTAAACACATGGTGTGTGTTCTGCCTCTTCTGCTGTGGTTGCCGTAGCCGTATTGTCTCATTGTTTCATCATCGTTTCATCATCTCCTCGCATCCTGGGGTGACCCTCAACAACACAACACCACACCACACCCCATCACATCTACCTATTCTTGTATGCCAATTCTGTTTTAGAATTTGGGGTTTTATAAAAAAAGGAATATGTATCCTGCACTTTCTCTTGTATTATCTTCAAATGATGGCTGTATATGGAATAATGAACGTATTAGATAAGTCATTTTAAAATAAACATTCTATGTGTCATAACATGAAAAAAGTGAAATAATCTGGAAAAAAAATATTAAAAGTTATCCACCTTACCCATATTGCTTCTTGGATGCTTTTCCATCTTGAAATGTCACTCGTAATCACAGTAGTAACATAAGTCCATTTGTAAAATTCGACCATGGATACGATGAAATGGGCTAAGTCATGACATGTCCCTAAGGATTTAAATAAGGTCGGATAAAGTGTGAGGTCCCACAAGCTTTCTAAGAAACATCCATAGCTGACCAGTGGAATTTTCCATTTAGCGCCTAACAAAGCGGTAGACTCGCACAACGTTTGACAACCCGGTCCTAGGGATAGAACATTATGTTTAAAACTATAATGTACAGGGAGATAATTCAAGTCAAAAACATAGAAGAGAAAACGGGAACAAGGAAAAAACCAGTAAGACTCAGAGATACATAAACTGGCAAAATGAAAGGCAGTAAGAGCGAGAATATTGAAAGAAGACAGAGCATGAAAGAAGCTTAGAGAGTGAAAAATTGTGAAAGACAGAAAATGACAAAAAAGAGAAAGAGAGAAACGCTAAATTGAAAATATAGGAACAGAAACAAATAAAGAGATGCACTAGGAAAAAATACACAGGAAAAGATGGAGATAGAAAAAGGAAAAAATATAAAGAGAATCATATACAGATTGGGGGAGCTTTATTAGACGGTAAAATACACAAATATAAAGAGAATCATATACAGATTGGGGGAGCTTTATTAGACGGTAAAATACACAAATATAAAGAGAATCATATACAGATTGGGGGAGCTTTATTAGACGGTAAAATACACAAATATAAAGAAAATCATATACAGATTGGGGGAGCTTTATTAGACGGTAAAATACACAAATATAAAGAAAATCATATACAGATTGGGGGAGCTTTATTAGACGGTAAATACAAAAAGAAAAAATAGGAAAATAATCGGAAAGAGAAACACTGATAAAAAAAGAGAAAGGAAAAGAAAGAAATGATCAAATGAAAAAACACAATTTGTTTCCCAACAGAAAAGTTCAAGCGGTTTGGTCTATTTACAAACGTGACGTTCCTGTAAGTTACATCCAGAGTTAATAAAGACAATATGACAAACGGGTTAGACAAGTATCTTCAAGTCAAAACAAAATGGGGCTTACAAAGTGCAATCCCTTAATAAATACGTTACACCTGAAATCAGCTACTCTGGCAGAATCATATATTTGACAACAAATGAAGTACGTGATCTGAACAGAAAAAACAAGAAAACTACTCACACTACATAGTCCTACATAAAGTCCAAAAGTAAACGTAGAGAGGCTCTATGTATCACGGAAAATAGGAGGCAGAGGACTCAAGAAAATCAAAGATGCCATTGAAGAAGAATTTATAGGCCTTGTTGACTATGTCTGGAATAACAACAAAGATGACTCACCGACAGAAGCAGTAAAGTTGAGTGGAATATTTCCACCCCACAAACAGACAATGAAACATAGAAGAAAACAGCAAAACAGGCATTAGTAAATACTTCGAGACGAATCCCTTCCATGGCCAGTATGTTCGACAAGCTGAAGAAAATCAACGAAACATCAACTTACAGGCTGTTGAAAGAGGCAGGTTACAAAACAGAAAAAGAAGCCCTCAACTGCACAAGATCAAGCATTGAATTCTAAATCACACAAAACAAAAATCATGAAAATCTCAAATGATTCCAGCTGTAGATTTTGCACAATAAAACAAAAGAACACATACTATCTCGATGTTAGTTGTCTGGACAAGAGTATATCAAAATATATAACGAAGTAGCAAAGGTCATACTTAGAAACTAAAGTGAATGGGGAACATATCATCTGAATTTTAAAAAAACTATCTGAACAAGCTTCCTGGAACCACAGATATGCTCCACGGCTAAAAGCACAGCGCTCCTCAGAAGTTCCCATATACCTTACCTCTTCCAAAATTTTGGTAAGATTCTGAGACCTTAGTTCACAACCAACAGTCGACAGAGGTCGTGAGGAAAAAGTTGTACAACTACAACAACCGCAGACAAAGACAGAAATTCAATCAGAAAGAAACAGAACATAATAGAAGGAGAAAGATAAAGAGTTGGAACGTGACTATCAGAATGAGGCAGAACATGACAAATCGAGATAGAAGTGGAGTGAAATAAACAGAAATAAACAGATAGAAAATTATATAGGGAAAATCAGAGTCAGAAAGTGACAGAGAGAGAGAGAGAGAGAGAGAGAGAGAGAGAGAGAGAGAGAGAGAGAGAGAGAGAGAGAGAGAGAGAGAGAGCATACAAAGCATAACAAAAGGTGATAGTAATAAAGCGAGAATTGAGAGAGTAAATCAAAATGTAAAAACGAAATGACAGAAATAAAAACACATATCCAAGAGAGGGGGGAAATAAAAAAAGATGAGAAATTAAAAAAAAATAGAACATAACCAGAAAGAGAAATGAGTGAAAGAAAGATAACTAAAGGGAGAAAAAATATGGCTAAAAGAGAAACAGAAAAACAACTAAGGAAGAGAGGGAGAGACAGAAAGAGAGAAAATCGGAAAGAGACAGAATTGGCACCAATGAAAAACTAAAAAATATGAGTGCTTGTGAAGGAATTAATAATACTGTCAGTAATAACAGAAAGAGAATCAGAATTACGGAAAATGGTAGAAAGAGAAATAGCAAGAGAAAAAGACAATCAGGAATGGGAACAGAAAAAAAGAGAAGGAAGGAAAGAGACAGAAGGCGACAGAGAATGACAAAAAAGAGATACAGACAATCGAAAATGGATAGCGAGTCAGAATATGACAGGGAGAGAACAGAAACAAAAAGAGTTAAAGAGTGTGAAAGCGACAAACTGGAGAAAAAAAGAGAAAGTAAAATAAATGATAGAAAGAGAAAAGGGGTGAGAGAGAGAGAGAGAGAGAGAGAGAGAGAGAGAGAGAGAGAGAGAGAGAGAGAGAGAGAGAGAGAGAGAGAGAGAGAGAGAAAGAGAGAGAATCAGAAAAAGGTAGAAAATGACTGAAGCGGAAAGAAACAATGAGGGAAAAAAACAGAAAGAGATAGGGCGGGATGGAGGGGTAGAAGTGGAAATAGAACATGACGTAAAGAGAAAAACTATTTTCTACCCTCTATAGTCTTGGACATTTATAATATCTTTAAATATATTTACAATTAACTAATGGTAGTTACAGAGCCTATTCTCGTAAAACAACTGTTGCCACCACTAGTATTAAATGAGATGATAAAAGAACTCTTATCACACTACTAGTAGTACTGAATGAGATGATAAAGCTACTCTTATCACTTTACTAGTTGTACTGAATGACATGATAAAGCTACTCTTATCACCACTACTAGTAGTACTGAATGAGATGATAAAAGAACTCTTATCACCACTACTAGTAGTCATGAATGAGATGATAAAAGCTACTCTTATCACCACTACTAGTAGTAGTGAATGAGATGATAAAGCTACTCTTATCACCGCTACTAGTAGTACTGAATGAGATGATAAAGCTACTGTTATCACCACTACTAGTAGTACTGAATGAGATGATAAAGCTACTCTTATCACCACTAGTAGTAGTACTGAATGAGATGATAAAGTTACTCGCATCACGACCAATACGGAATAAGATGATCACACATTAGCGACAAAATAGAATTACTAAAACAGATAAAGAACAGAAAATAATCAAACTACAATAAAATAATGCTATAAAGCGTATACGAAGAACAAATACCAAAACCTATGGTCACCGATTCAACGAAAAATTACAAGCTGCTATTTGAAAGGGAAAGAATGACCATGAGGTCTAAAATCTTTTACCACAATCTTAGTTTTGCAATTAAAAAATTATTTAATACATACATGTTAAGACTGGGTGTCACATGGAACTCAGTACAAAGAAGTCACTTACCAACAAACACGTCCACTTTCTTAAACTTGCTGTAAAACATGTCCGCCATCTTACTGAGACCAACGCCCATAGCACATTCTGTGTCTTCCCAAATGTAGCTGTAGCTGATGTTCAGCTGTCGTGTCTTTACCAAAGAGGGATCGTTGTTAATCCTTGTAATCATGTATTGTGCCGCCTTTATAACTTCATCACCCATGGGTTTTCGTCCGGTTTTTGGTACCAGAAGCCCGATATTAATTATTTTCGATTCAGTTCTGTCGAGAGCTACGAGTAGATATGTTATGAGAACAACTAGGACAATCCGGGTCCGCTGTCTGCTGAAACAGATAGGGAGAGAGCTGGTGGTACATTCGTAACCACTCGCCTCTCTACTGCTACTAGAATTTCTTTTCTGTAAACGAGCTGTCTTGTTAGAGTCAATATTTTTATCACATTTATAAGTCACTCTAGAATTGTTTATCGTAGCGAATGTGTATTCATGGCTGACTTGACGAACTCCGAGATTCGGGGCTGTTTTTTTCGTAGAATCTTTCATAGTATGTTGATGATCCTTTTGAGTCTCAATACAAGGAACTGCTTCATGTATGATTTGACAATGCTCGAGGTTTGGGACTGCATTACTTGTCGTAATGTCGGATTCGTTGGATTGATGCTGATTTTGTCTTTGGAAACAAAGAATGGAATTGAATTTGTTACGAATGTTACGAACCATAATACTCATGGCTTCATTTTGTGTAGGATCTTCGACAATGTGCAGAGATTTGTCTTGCGTGCCAACACAACGAAGAGAACTACATTTGCGGGAAAGTTTACAAATCTTAAAATACGGGACTGGATTATTAACGGTGATTTTTACCATGTGCTGAAATTGTTTCTTTGTCTGAACACAAACAACTGAACTACATACGCCATCACTTTTCCACACTTTGAGATGTGAAATTAAGAGCCGTGTAGAGTCCTTGGCATTGTATTCAGATAACCGTTTATGGGTTTCTATACAGTGAATAACATTACTACACACTCTACCAATCTGGTAGATCTTCAGAAATGAGTGTGCATGTTCTTTAGTCACTTTGTTATGTCGACACATCTGTTGTGTCGTAACGCCATGATATGAACTAGTAGTTTTACAAACACTGCGATTTGAGGCTTCGTTACGAGTAATGATTTTGACACTATGATGATACTTATTTGGAGTCCCAGTAGAGTGACCAAACCTATACATTCTACCAGTTTTACAATCCTTTAGCATCAAAACAGACTCTTTCGTAGAGTCTTTGACTCTGCGGGTGTACTTGTTTCGAGTGCCATCCCAGTAAACAAAATGACATGTGCAGTCTCTGCCGTTACAACTCCTGAAAACTGGTAAACATTTTCGTATAATTTGTACCACAGTATTTTTTTCTTGAATAATCGCAGAGTGTATATAATCGCCAATTTTCTTTCGGCAAAATTTGCAGCAGTGCCTACTTAGTACACAATTACAGCAGTGCACTAAACTTGAATATTCACAGAAGTGTATTCCGACATCATTATGTTGTAAGTGGCTGTAGCATTTTTCGGAAAACATGATGCTTAAATCACTTTTGACATGGACACTGCTGTAATTCTTGTGATCAAAACTTTGGACAATCGACATTGCGTCCTTATTGCTAATTATTTTCATTGATGTTTGCACACGCGCATTTTTCATTTGTGATTCACTGATCCAGAAAGGGTACGTGTGAAATCGATCCAACATTTCTATTATATATGTCGTTTGTTTGTTTTATATATATATATTGTATAATCTACATTACAAATAGCTGTATCCATGACAACAAAAATGGACATGACTCATTATATACAACACGAGAATGTTGGGGGGGGGGGTTATGTTCTTGTTATGAAGATACAGAAGTAGAATGTAAGTAAATAGACCATAGCTTAAAGGCTTCAATAGTCTATATTTCACTTCGCAATGTATTTTAGTATTATAGCCTTAAGGACTGCAGAGATGTCGCACCAAACAGTTGAACAATCACACTGTCGCATTTTGCGTAGGTCAAACAAACAATGAAATTCATTGAAATATCTACAATAGTTGCTTACAACGCCATCTCACAACTTCTCACAGCAATATATAACCACATTTTTATGTGCCGTTTTTGCTTTGATCTTCACTTTTATACCGGAATAAAGTAGCATACCATTTTCTTTCTTTATTTATTTTCTTTCCATTTTATTCTAGCTTTTGTATATTATTACTTTTCACATGTTTTATACTACAAACAAGTTTTGCGCTTTCGATCATGTTAATCAAATAGTATTTTATAAATTGCAAATAAAGTGGATTGCATCCATACAATTAATGTACCGTGGTTTGCAATCGCCCTGTGTCATGATAAGCGGACAGGTAAACTATTATATCTTTATGAATATAGTGGTATAGGAAAAAAACATTTTTGAAGTATAAGTAAACAACCCTCAAAGGGAATAATAAAAAGAATTCAACTTTCTACTCATTTTAGAAACATTTGCCTTCCAAAGTGAATATGACGCAAAGAAACTCTTTAAAATCTTATTTGAAACTATACATAAATTCTGCGATATTCTGATAATCAAATGTTTTTTTAACAATACCCTAAACTGAGAATTACCAATCTTGGTAAAGTATGTTTACAACCTAAAGTGATGCTCTTTTCTTTAGATTTACTTTACTCACTCTAAAACACAAGGTCCCTGTCACTGATTTGCCGTGTTCACATATAACAGAAAAACGTGGACCTCTGCAAATCCAAATATGCACTGCTGAATTCTGACAAAAAGTTGTGAATTTAGAGTCTTACTCATTAGATGTCAGTTATATCTTGCACAATCGAACTAAAGTACGAACTGAGAAGGCATTCTCTGATTTCGTGCTAATGACGTCAAAGGTAAAGACGTCATTCATCTGGCGTCTGATTTGGATAAGGTTATTGACGCAAAAACAAGGGCAGCTAATTGTAACTTGGTTCATCCTTGGCTAGCCGAGAACGATGCCTATAAAAAGCATCGTAAATCTACTAATCTACCTCTGATGACGAAATGATCAACGCACGCTCCAGTGATGTAAAACTGATGCTATTTATCACCACCATCCTCCTCCAATTCTCCCGTCCTCCCACTCGAACACAAGTGTGAGGAGGTGGTCCCGTTGGGCACTTCAGATCAGCAGATACAGTGGTGTTGCCTTGTTCTATTTGTGTCGTGTGTGTGTGTGTGTGTGTGTGTGTGTGTGTGTGTGAGTGTGTGTGTGTGTGTGTGTAGCAGGTTTACGTATCTAAGTCCTGCATTAAGGAGGATAGGTCAAGTAATTTGCGTATATAGACCTGTGGTGTGTGTTTCTTGGTCTTTTTCGTTGTTTTCTTTCACTTTTCTCGTTGGGGGAATTAGGCCTATCATTGAGAAGGGAGTTGTGGGCCCTGGGCACTTTAAAAAAAAATTGTGTGTGTGTGTGTGTGTGTGTGTATACCTTGATCCATTGGTCAAAGTGTGTTGTAGGCAAGACTTGACAAAAATGAAAACTTAGATTAATGAACATATGTAAATTATTTCACTCACAACTATCATATTTTTCACCAGATGGAGTCCAGTCCAAAGATCGTAATAAATTATCTTTTTGACTGTATAGGTTCAAAGACTGAAAAATAAAAGAGTGTATGATTTCTGTGATGAAATTCAGGAATAGTTAAAACAGCGTGTTTTTTTTTCATCCTTTGTTTTAGCAGAAACCATAGGTATGATAATAGCTCTAGTATTATGTGTGACAGGATATAATATTTTAAAACCATTTTGATATGACTATTGTAAACTATAATAATGTTAGATAAAATATTACATACATTTTAATCTTATTTTTTTATTAGTGGACTTTGTCAATCAGAGAGATTTGCTTCTGAAACAGGTTCACTGCCACTTAATTGGTGCAAAATATTTATTAATGCATTGTTAATTGCAGTGTTGTTCTTCTTCTTTCCCCTTCTTCATTTCCGTCAGTCTCCCTGTCTTGGGTGTGTTGTGGTTTCCCATTTCATGTGCCACATGGATAGGACATTAAGCACTTGTTAGAGACAAGCATAAAGGGAGTTATGACTTGAATCACTCACTGTGTGTAACATGAAAAGATGTCGACATGCAGTGTAACAAGATAAGAGGACATTTTAGTTTTAAACTTGCTGAGTGTATGTTCAATTTGCGATAAATATTTTAAGAGACTCAAGTGTCAAGAAACATAAAGGAAAACTAGAAGAATTATACAATAATCTGTTTTATCCAAAGGTATATTTTTCCACAAGAACAATTTAGTTAAGCACAATATTAGCAAAACAAAATAAGAAACAATTAAAACTAACACATTTTATCTAAATTTATTATTTACGAAGATGCACAGTTTTGAATTTTTGCTTCGATATATATATATACATTTTTATGGATTATAAACAATTTAACATTATAAACCTATAGATGCTTGGTGTAATATAAGCAGTTAAGTGTTTATAAAATATTGAATCAAGATGGAAATAAAATAATTTATTTTGATACAATTCTGGCCACTGAAAACAGAACTAACCCAAATCACTAATTTCTAAACATGTACTATAACCAAAAGGCAGTCAAATGACTACAATACAGTATCAGACAGCAACATACTGTTAAAGTTAGTATTATGTGATCATGGCTAAGCCACATTAACATAGATTTAACATAGTGAAACTCAAATGTTCATTAAAACAATATTATCAAATAAATCATAAATCTCAAATTTCACATAATGAGGTAAATTAAACAGATCAGATATTCAAATACAAATGCAAAACTACAGCATACATGACTTAAAGACAAGTTCATTATGGGAAATATCAAGTTGGCAGCAAAACCCAAATAAAATTAATAATAAAGAACATTTTAACAACTATACATCCATTATTAAAGAGATGCAAACAATTAGTCTGTCTATACCTCTGTAATGTGCTTAATTATAAATTGAAACATACATTTATTTACCTTCTTTACAAGAGGTGTAATTAAAATGGCAGGTAACAGCACACTTAAATTTAGCTCACTTGTAGAAAGATTAGCTACTGGTTCATTAATATTAATAGTCAGCTTAAGTCATGTGAAATTTGGACAGTGAACACATTGCCCACAAATAGCAAAAGATAACTAAGGGTAGCAGCAAAAGAAGTCACTTTGAACATCCAACTCCAAGAGTCCATCATAGTAATGTGTATGTTTGACACAATATGTTGCAATCCCTTTAAGGCCACAGGTCACTGCAGAAAGTCGGTAACTAGTGCTAGAATAAGGGAATTCCAATGACATTAGAAACCCATCCATATTTAGAATCAGAGATAAGAAAACCAGAACTATTTAAAATTACCAAACTGTTAAATTCCTCATTTGATGACATGCACTGCCATACTCTTCTTGAGAATTACATTTATTACTAGTTAAAACCCACTTTCTCAAATTGATGGTTAACAGATTAATTCTGGTGAGATCTTTCTATCCTTAATTATAACTAAGCCAATATGTGATTATAATTTGCATAACCAACAATTAAATGAATAGAATTATATGTCTAAAGTGTTACTTGTAAGTGTAACAGTAATTTTAAGTCCAAATGAAGTACAAGTTTGAATGAAATAATATTTGACTCTATAAACAGAAATTCATTATAGCTGATATAGTGTTGATATGACTGTATAAGTATACACTAATAAAATTAAGTGAAAGCTTCTGATACAGAATTTTGTCAATATTTATTTCACTATGAACGGAAATGTACGTGACATGGTTTAAATATCTCATAGTTCTGTTGAGATTGTAGATTTTGAAGGAAAATGGTGGTGTTGTAAATTTTAAATGTGTGAGTCCAATAGCAAATAGGAAATGGACTGGTTTTGAAGGAGATCTGATGAATGAATGCTACAGAGTAAGTAATACACATAGCAGTTTATGAAAATACTTTTTGTACAAAAAGAATTACTCTATGAAGATTAGTACTACACTCACTATATTACTGATTGTCATGGATTAATTTAGAAAGTAAATCATTATTTATGAAATATATATGAAAAAATAAATATTGCAATAAATAAGTAGTTATATAGTTGATACTTATATGTAGCAAATATTTTGTTTTTATCAATCTATCTATCTACCTACCCCATCCCTAACTATCTAATTATTTAATAAAATATATTGTGTAAATTAACATACACAAAGCTGTTTTGAAAGTCTTAATTAAAATATTTATTTAGAACCTTCCAAATTCAATGACAAAAAAGATTTTATTATGATTTTTAAATATATTTATCATGAAAAGATAAAGGATAAGTGTTAAAAAAAAATATACACCTCATTGTGTGGGAGTATCATTGTTTGCAGATAAAAAATAATTCTATTTTTATATTTTTCTTTATACAAATCAATGACAAGAGTCACTTGTTGTATTATATTAAATAAAAGAATTCCTTTTTATTTATACTGTAATAAATCTGGCCATTATAATAGTATAGTGACAAAATTTAAGACAGGACATATTTTAAAAATAAAATTTAATATCTTTTCTTGTAAAAGGGAGACAATCTTTACACATGCCTTTGATTCAATCTAATATTTCTTTTTATTTGTATATTCCTGTGTGAATTGTGTGGTATGTTGAAATATTGTTTTCTTACAGGAAAAAAAACAAGATAAACATCTTAATAAGAAAAAGTTCATAATGCAATTTATGCTGTAGTTATAAAGCAAACAGTCAAATTACACAGAACTACAATTCATATAAATTACTTAATTATTCCATACAATTAAAATCAACAAATTGGTCGCAAATTTGGTAATGTTTTAACAAAGTTGATTCTTGTTATTTGCAAATGTTTTCAGTTAAATATAAAATGTTAAAATGCTGCTTAAGCAACAGTCACATTCAATAGAAGAATTCATGTGATGAACCAGGGGTTAATTATATTCCAACGAACCCATCCTTCCCGAACAGGAAAAAGGTCCTGACCATTCCTTTATCCTGAAATGAATAGCATCCAAACACAAGTGTAAAATCCAACAGCTAATGTACACCAGTGATGAATGCTTAGTTCTGAGACAAACTTTGTTTAGCAAAACTCTTCACACAAAGCAGCATAAAAAGACAATTATGTTTACATTTTGATAATTATAAAAAAAATATTATACAAAGACATATACATTTGAAAACCATATAACCTTACTACAAGCAATTTTTAATAACAGCAACAGGAATAAGTTAAAATAACACATGCAATTAGAAAATGACAGATACAAAGACAACTCTGTAGCTAGCAAACCAAATAAACACAATATTACTATTGCAGAAGCAATGAGAGTTTAAATAGTTACCAAAAACAACTTCAGCTTTAGCAGCAATTAAAAGCTTGGCTACTAGCAGAAACAGCAATGAGGTGCAAGTTAAAATAAAACGGATTTATGTGCTTTAGTAAAAAGTCAGCAGCAACAACAAAATGCCTCACAATTTAAAATTAATTATCATGCAAATAATAAAAATGAATGACATTATTTTAATATCAGATTACATTTTCATTAACCTTTGATAATAAAACCTAGTAGAAGGAAAAACTGCATGCATATTTATATGTTTGCATGCTATGGTGAAAGAGAGAAATTAAGAAGAGTCAACAATATCAACCTCAAATGCAATACCTAGAGTTATGCTCATCAAAAATATAAACACATAAAAAAAAAAACTACAAAATAATTTTAAGATGGTAGATTAACACTTTCTAATTGGTAATGTTCTGATATCATAATACCCCAATACAAACAAGTACAGACATGTACACACAAAACCATATAACTATATGAATAAAATTTTGCAGTTACAACATTTCATAAAACAAAATAATAAATTAAAAAACATGAATAAGGTTTAACAATTAATATACATTTATAACATATTCTGTATTAAACAACTAACATAATTACTTCCCATATCTGAGAGGAAACTAGCTTTTCTTTGTACTGAATCCCGCTTAATGAAAGTGAATGAATGATTTCAGTATTTAGCATTCATTTTATTATTGTTAATAAATCCTTCATAATTTATCCTTGTTGTTAAATTAACATTAGGAAAGTCTCAGTAATTAATGAAAGATTGAATTATTACTCGTTTAGTTTTGATTGAACAGTTCAGATATGTTACAACTGTTCATACTGTCTTTCTAATTGGATTGCAGAATTTCTGTCTCACCAGAAATCAATTATAATACACTTAAGTCCATAATAAAGTATGTTTCACAAGATTGTGTCTCACATAATGCTATAAAGAATATAAGTCGCTTAAAAACCATAAAGTGTTATGATTGACTTACCGTCCATAAGAATGTCTCACCTAATACCAATAAGAATATAACTCACTTAAAATCCATAAAGTGTTATGATTGACTTATCGTCAATAAGAATGTCTCACCTAACGCCAATAAAAATATATCTCACTTAAAATCTATAAAAATGCTTGACTTACTTACAGTCCATAAGAATGTATCATCTAAAGTCCTAATAAAGTAAAGTCTCACTTAAAGTCCATGGATGTCTTTTTCAAAGGACTATGACTGCTTATCTCACAAGAAAGTGTCCATCTAAAGTCCATATGTCTGTATGCATCATAGTCTGTTTTACTCTAATAAAATATATTTTTCAATTAATAAATATAAGTGTAAGTCTCATGTAAAGTCCAGGAAAATGAGAAAATGAGAAAATGAGAAAGAAAAGTCATTTCTAAATGGTAAGAGTACCTGTCAAATGAACATATTTTTTCTTTAGATCATAGAAAAAGTCCCTAGCTTGTTTGACAACCTTTCATCTGCCTCCTAATCAAATGATGCCTAAAATACAAAATTAAAAATAAATAAAATATAATAAATAAATGCAATTAAATTAAAGACAAACTGTTGGATCCACTCAAAACTCAAGCAATGCGGATCATTCACCAGAGTTTACCTGTATGTAGACTTCGCCTCTTTCCACCAGGTTGAATCCACCCAGCAAATCCAGGTATATTTTACACTCCAAGCTGACGTGAATTTTCAAAGCTTTCAAAGTTGTTGTTGGATATGTGTGAATAGTGGGAAATAAAAGTAGAAACAAATGTGAGTAGTTGAGAAATGCACAATTAAACAATAGTACAACCCCTTTCAAGGATATTAGTATTTCTAATTTTAGAAAGTCCACTAAAAATGTGACGAAAGTCTGACACCCATCCATCTCCTCAGATAAATTAAAACAAGCATAAACCAAATGCTTTGCTATGTGTACACAGCCTACATCACTGCATATCCATTCCAGCAAGTGATGTTTGTCAATAGTAAACAGATAATATTTATTGTCAGATTAAAAAAAGCAATGCTGTTGTTCTTGATTTCTATTCTAAAGAATGAAAGAAATATGACGTGACATAGTGGTGATGTTGTGTGTAGGAATATTTGATAAATTAATCATGCAACAAATACAACAGTCTTACTGTTACAAGCAAGTTACAACGAATGCTGGACAGTTAGAAATCATGAGTAATTATGACATACTGATGTTACTCTATCATTCGATCATTTACTGATCAGTTTGAATTGATGCTCTCATCTCTGTTTCAGTTTGTCTGTTGTTTTATAAAAATAACTAATAAAATACAAATTTAAAGTCAGTAGTTTTGTATATTTCATATTGACCCAATAAAACTTGTTGAACGGCATCAAATTACCCATACACATTTCTTTCCTAGATGCATTTCTGGACAGAAATTGTGAATCATACACAGAAATGTGTGATGTCTCAGATATACAGGTGTGATGTACAATGACTGTAAATTATATATAAAATAACTGTAACGATATGTAAAGTGTGATTCTAGAGTTTCTAAAACCTGACTCAGATGAAGTCTAGTGGAAGTGCATATGAAAATATTTTCTCGAAATGCTTATACTGACAGTCTTCTTCATAAATCTACTTGACCTCTTACACAAACATAATATTATAGTTAGTTATTCGCAACAAAAATATTTAGATTTGTAGAAATGAGTTTTGAACTAAGAGTAAGGTGAAAACTATTCAGTCTCAAACTGCATTTATGCTTAATAGATAGCATTCACAAATAATAAGTACTGATTTATAAGGAAAGTAATTCAAAATGTAACATACTTAGTATTATGTGCAGTCATGTAATTTTAATGTCTAAAAGTTAAAGAATTATACAGATAATGAGTATCCATCTGAAAATCCTTGGTAGCTGATCTGCTGATTTTCACTTTTCTTCTTCAGAATGAAAAAAAAATGACTTTAAATGAATAACAGTGTGCCCAAGTTTAAGTGGCTTTTCTCTTGTAAATATCTTCCAAAAAATACATCTCTACATTTCCTAGCAATGACTTTCTAGAACTGTGACCGATAAATTCACTCAGGGAAGAGTGACCACATATTTAATGTACAAAATCCTAGCATCAATAAATATCATTAAAAAACATAGGACTATTATTATAGCACAATGTGTCCACCTCTATGGGTGTGAGGTGAGAGGTGGGTGAGGAAAATAGATAAATGACAAAGCGAATGGATTTAATATCAGCAAGGTGTTTCTGAAGGGATGAAACCGGTATAAGTAGAAAAAACTAATAAATGTTTCAAGCGAACATATCTACAGTCACAATCTGTCTCCAGGAATCATACCTTCGCCTGTTGACTCCATTCTGTTGGCGTAATTGACAGTGTCTCCAAACAAACAGTAGCGAGGCATCTTCAACCCCACCACTCCAGCAACAACTGGACCTGCAAAAGATTTATTTCAGCTGATAACACCTACTATCCCCAAAACAGTCAACTGATAACACCTACTATGACCAAAAGCAGTCAGCTGATAACACCCACTATCCCCAAAACAGTCAGCTGATAATCCTACTATCCCCAAAATAGTCAGCTGATAATACCTACTATCCCCAAAGCAGTCTAAAACACAAACTTCTACACCAGGGGTCTCAAACTCATTTTGCCTTGGGGCCACTGGAAGTAGAATCTGGGTGAAGCTGGGCCGCATCATTATTCCCTGCTGCCAGAGACCTGGCAACACTTCCTCTTACACAGCTCAGACACATTTGGCTTCAGGGAGGAAGCCACTGTGACCCTCAGTATGGCTTGAAGATGTTCATCAGTAAGTTTGTCCTTGAATTTTGACTTATTCAAGTTCATGGTGGAGAAGAGCTATTCACACAGATAGGTGCTCCCCAAAAGGCACTTGGTCCGCTTGAACATCCTAGAAAGCTCAGGGAAGGTAAGGGGCAATTCTCTCAAAAACTGTCCAAGCTTGTCTGCTTTTCCACTCATCTCCCTGAACTTGGCTTTGAGTTCAGAATTACACTTATGTCAATTAGATCCATTTGAAGCACAGGAGGGACATCTTCCACATTGAAGAAAGGGTCAGCAAATATTTGAAAGGTGGTTCTGTGTTTCTTGAAATCTGCAAACCTGTGATCAAATTCTTTCCTGCAACATACTTCTCACCACTGAATGGTGTGCCAGAATCCATGAGTGCCTTATATGCTGGGAAATGGCAGATCCTGAGGTATGGTAGCCCACAGGTGACAAAAACTATAAAACCCCCAGGGTGCATGAGAAAAACATGCGGGCCGCACTATCACTTAACTTTAATATCAAGTGGGGGCCACAAAATATCGTCTGGCGGGCCGCGAGTTTGAGACCCCTGTTCTACACACTTTGGAAATGTATGCATTATGACTCTGTGGCAGAAAATATCTTCGTAGTTCATACACAAACACGCGCTGATCAGTCAAACCTAAGCAATAAGAGTATACAAATGAACTTGCTGTAAACATTACAATATTGAAATCTTAAAGAATTGAAATAGGAATAAATAAATAAATTATTATAAATCTTTTTACAAGTAGTTAACAGCACATGAAAGGGACATAACTACTAATTTATCATGTCTACAGGATTTCAATAATTCCTGTGGAATCTATTAAAGTGAATGTAAATTCCAAATTTCAAATTTAAAAACAAAACATTCATAACACTGGGCAACAACAAATTTGTTGTCTAAGATTTTTTGACGGATTTATGACAGTTTAATTGTGCTGGATCCAAAAATGACATCGGTTTTGTTCAATCAGGTCAAAGTTTGGATCTATTTTTGATCAACGGTTTGATTTATTGCGACATATTTTTTTTTTTTTTTTTTTTTTACTATATATGTATATGATGTAAACTTCTTTCTTATTTCTTTAATTAAACAAATTAATTATGAAGAGGTTACTTAAGCTATTTTTAAAAAATAATTGATATAACTGATATATATGTTTCTTCAATAGGTAATGAAATGGAATCGGCCAGAAGACATTGCAAAATAAACCCGATGTATGTTGCTAGATCTGCGGCGAATACACTATTGTTCTTAACAGGAATACAGCAACAGGTTTTATAAAGTGTGCTTACCATGCTTATTTTGGTATAAAACGTGGTGATCAGGATAAAGTGTGGGCGCCACACATGGTATGCAAGATATGCACCGAGAATTCTGCGTCGTTGGACCAATGGGTAAGAAGAGTTGTCTGAAGTTTGGAATTCCTATGGTTTGGAGGGAACCGACAAACCGTGTCACTGACTGATACTTCTGCGCTATTGATGTGACTGGCATTAACAGAAAAAACCGGAGCAACCTTAAGTATCCTGATCTTGAATCAGCACGCCGTCCAGTAGCTCATTGTGATGAAATTCCAGTATCTGTCCCTAGAGAACTTACCGACATTAGTGAAGAAGATTTCTCTAGTGTTGAATATATGAAAAGGAAGTATTAGTGGTTCTTGATGATGATGTTCCAAATTATTTTCGCAAAAGGAGCTAAATGATCTGGTTCGTGATCTCTGCTTGTCAAAGTCATCTGCTGAACTGTTGGCATCCAGATTGATGGGAAAAGAATGTCCTTTCTGACAGTGTTCGCCTCACCTTCTACCGCAACAGACATCAAGAGTATCTCAGTTTTTACCCTGCAGAGAAGGACCTGGTGTACTGTATAGATATTGCGCAGCTTCTGCAGAAGCTTGGAATGCCACAGTATTTTTAAAAATCGAATCAAATAAAAATCCTGACCTGATTAAAAAAACAAAACAAACGGATGTCATTTTCAAATTCAGCAGTGCAAAATTGTTCTAAATCAGTTGAAAAATCGTAGACAACCTACAAAAACTTTTTTTTGTGACGCAGTGTAATAAAAGGATAGAAGACCTCACCAGTATGAATTCCAATCCGAAGCTGAAGCTGATGTTGTGGCCTATGACGTATCTTAAAAACAAGGACACTTGCGCGCAAGTGAAGAGCCACAGTAGCAATTTCACCAGCATGACGGTCACCATTACGGACTGGAACCCCGCTGACCAGCACATAGGCATCACCAATCGTCTCGATCTTGTAGACATCATACTTTCCAATGATGGTGTCAAACCGAGTATAGAGGTCATTGAGGAGGTCCACCACCTGAAACAGCCATTTTGTGTTAGTTTCTGTTTTACTGATCCTGCTGGTATTTTTCCTACCCATTCTTATGCTTGCTGAAAACTTATTAAATGAAGTTGAATCTATTCTTACCAGCATGTGACAATAAAGTTAAAAAAACAACAAATAAAGCTAAATTTGACTTGGTATAATGCGTACCTGTTACAGACTCATATTATGACAATAAAATTAAAGGCATCAAATAAAAATAAATTTGACTCAAGCGCCATGCACGTCCGTCATAGGCTCAAATGTATATGCATAAACATTTTTTAAAATGTATTAAAATTTTTACGGCATATCAATCACATATGACAGGAATATAGTTTACTGCTGAATGTAATAACGGGAACAATTTCCTAGAAGTTTTGTTTAAGTGATAGTAGTTTGTACAATTATTCATCAACACAAATGCATTTCTCTGTAGAGCTAATTGAAAAATATAAAGACACTAAATAAAAAAACGACATAAAATAACAATATCGGCATTTTGAAGAGAAATGTTCATTATTATAGTGTTATATCACCCTTCCTTAAATACAAAATTCATGTACATGAGCGCTGATATTTCATTAAAAACTGGCATGTTCTATAGTGTTGATATTCTCATATTTAATCAGATGGCCAAACAATTCATAATTAACATAATTAATAATGTTTGCACCTTCTGCCATCTCATCCCACTGTTATACATTCCCAACGATCAGTTAAAACCACGTGAAATGCTAGTGTTCAATAACAGTAATGTTAAATCATTCAACACAAATGAACGGTGTATTACCTCCAAAGGTGTGCTCTGTGACGCTAGTGACGTGAACCCCACAATGTCGGAAAAGAACATAGTAACAGCACTAAACGATTCTGGTTCAACTGCATGGCCATTCTTTAGACTTTGTGCCACTGATCTGTAGAAGAGAAGAAGAGATCGTTTCCACCATAGAATGTGTGATGGTTGACACAATTGCTTGTTCAAGACTGGTATGCAAACCTGTCGTGAAATCGTACGGTTACAAACGATGTTAGTAAGAAATGTAATTACATTTCTAACATTTTTGTTAGGGTATGTGTTCTCCATATTATATTCCACGTATACCGCCCTTCTACCCTTCTTCGTGTTTCTTATACTTTAAAAAAACAGGTCCATAGTAGGCATGTGTAGAGTTAGAAATTAGTGTCTGGATATTTATATTAAAGATAAGTTGTGTTGTGAATATAAATGTGTACAGTTGGAATAGTGTTTGGATATTAATATTAAAGATGTGTTGTGTGTCGGGAATGCAAATGTGTTCAGATGAGCAGGGAAATGAAAGTGAGTGGACAAATTAATGCAGGTTTAGCAATGCTCACTATAGATAGTAATGCATGCATCTGGAATTCATCATAGATTTATGCATTATTTTCTGCCAAAGCTATATTTGATCATATTCACAATTGTCTGATTTTAATAAATTCATCTCCCCCAAAATGCTTTTGGGAGATGAATTTATTAAAATCAGACAATTCAACTTTAGGTAGCATATTATCCAGAGTGTACAACAAATTAATTAACTTTACTATGTGTTGCCACTCATAATAACTCTCCAGAAAAAATGCAATCTGCAGCAATGTCAGAATTATCTTACGATAAGTCTTATATGCCACCCAAGCAAAGTCATGCTAAAGATCATATTAAACAGACTGAAGCCACAGGCAGAGAAAATCATAGCTAAAGAACAGACAGGCTTCAGACAGGGGCGTAGTACAACTAAACAATTTTCTTTTAAATCTGAGACTGTTTGTGAGAAGTACCTTCAGCACCAACAAGACCTCTCTCATGTCTTTATAACTTTTAAGAAGGCGTTTTTACAGGGTGTGGTAAGCATCCCTTTGGTCCACCATGAAGCTGCACAACATCAATGCCAACCTGATCAAAGTCATAGAAAGCCTTTACACTAACTTTACAGCAAGGCCACCATGGCAGTCTGCTTCAACGGCCAAATAGGAGAGTGTTTAATGACAACAATGGGAGTCAGACAAGGCTGATTACTTTCGCCAATTCTCTTCAACATCTTTCTTGAAAGAATCATGACAGATGCTCTGGAAGACCATGAAGGAACTGCTAGTATTTGAGGCAAGAACAATAACGAACTTTGCTCATCAGCTTTGCTGATGACATCGATGGCCTTGCAGGAAATGAGGAGGAGCTAGCTCAATTGGTGGAAAAACTGGACAGGACAGCTACCGCTTTATGTATGAAAATCAGTGCAGAGAAGACCAAATTGATGACCAACAAAACCAGTAGCATTGGCAATGACATCATGATTGGTTATCTGAAATTGGAATTAGTTAATAAATCCAAGTACTTAGGAGCCATCTTGACAGAGGAGAGATCACAACCTTAAACATTGTCCAGCATCGTGATGACAATAACAGCAATTGCAATCATGTTAGACAAAAATATGTTCCAGAATATATTCAAGGGAATATATTTTCTAAATGCACATTATCTTGTTCTAATATGTCTGTAACAAAGAAATCTAGTGTACCTCCACGCAACAATAGCAAATATAAAAGCAAGAAACTAAAAATAATATATAGACTTTACCTAAATATCTCAAATAATTTGATTTGTTGATGTTATGTTCTAAAATATCTTGCAGTGTAAAAATGTATAGAAGAGTTACTGTTACCTCACCTCAACCTGTAATATTGGTGTTAACATGAGCTCATTTCCCCCACCAATAAAAATGACTCTTCAGTAGTGTTAGTAAGAAGACTACAAGACTTAATATTAAGAAAGAGTAAAAAATATGTCGTCCCCCCCTTCCAAATAATTAAAAAAGTTAATAAATAAAATTCACTTGGGCAGCATCCTGCAAATTAGATTCTCTGATCTCATTTGCTCTTGTTCCAGCTCATAGGTTCTCTTGACAACAAGTTCCTCAAGTTGATCTGCATGGTCTGACAGCATATGGATCATCTGGTCCACAAGATTAGTTCCCCTGAAAAAATTCAGTAGTTAATTAATACCCCCCATTTACAAAAGAAGTATGATTTGACAAAATGCAGTTAATGGTGTAACAACAATAGTTGTCAAAGATAAACAGAGCAGTATCACACAAAAACAGTTTAACATCAAGCGGATTATCTTGTACACAAAATTAGTTTCCTTTTGAAAGATGAAGTGCTAATGGCCATGCAGAACATTTAAGACTGAAAGACTGTTAATGGACACAGAAAGAGTGTTGAGTGTTAATGGACATGCAAAATGTTCAGACAGAATGACTATTAATGGTCATACACACCATTTTAGACAGATAAATTGTTAATGAACATACCTAACGTTCACACAGAAAGAGTATCGAGTGTTAATGGACATGCATAATATTTAGACAGAAAAAGTGTTAATGGTCATGCACAAGACACTTTTGCATGTTTTTCCAGTTTATATTCGGTTTTCTCAGAATTGCTGCTGTTCAGCATGAATGTGTTGATGAATGAAACAAGTTGTGTGTTGGTAGAATGGTGTCTTATTTTTGTGTTAACAATTATGTTTATGTGCCAGTTATATATGTATAATGCACACACCACAAACACACGCACACTTATATATATATATATATACACTCGTACACATACCACACATGCTCACAAAATACTCATATGCATTTAGACACTCTTACAAACACTAACATTACTTCACACAACCCGAACAATACAAATATGAGCAAACTGCATGCACCTTATCTCGCTCTCACTCTCTAACACGCATGTAAGCAATAACTGTGTATACGCAAACATATTCTGCCTACAAGTCTATACATCGTGCACTTGTAGGGGCTCAGATGTTTATATACAACAGAACATATTCTGCCTGCAAGTCTATACAGCGTATACTTGGGATGGGGGGGATCAGATAATTGTACATACGTTCCAAGTGCCACGCGAATTTCCTTCAAACTGTCACAGATGATGTTGAAGGGTGGACGAAAGTATGCCTGCTCCTCCCAACATATCTCCATCAAGTCAAACACGCTCTCATTCTCCTGGATGCGACTGACATGTGGCCTGAACTGGGGTGTCTCTTTGTTTCGTACACGTTGTATTATCACTGAAAGGACAACATGACAGAATCTACTGATTTCAACAAGTTGTTCCCTAAACACACCTTTGTTGTCTTTTGTACAAATTAAAATAAACAAGTAACTTGTCACTATACTTTTAATGGACTGAGATGTAACCATTTTTCAGATAATCTTTCAGAAATACAAATGTAAATGTGCTTACTAGTAATAAAAATGTTATTAATAAAATAAATGGGAATGAATCATCATCATCATCATCATCATCATCATCATCATCATCACCACAATAATAGTATTTTACTACTACTACTACTACTACTGCTCGTTGTCAATACCTCTCCAATGGTTATTACACACATGTTTACGTTTGCCAATAGGTCTCCACTATCGAGACAGCGCCCCCAATAGTTATCATGCAAATATTTAAGTTTGCCAATAGGTCTCCACTATCGAGACAGCGCCCCCAATAGTTATCATGCAGATATTTAAGTTTGCCAATAGGTCTCCACTATTTAGATAGCGCCCCCAATATTACCATATACATATTTACGTTGTTAGTAGCTCCCTTCCTCTTAATATTCTTAAAGCTACTGTTGTTTAAACTGCTATTGCAGAAGTGTTCCATTTATGTAAAGATCATTTTAAAAATGATGATAATTTTAATAATAAGTATTAATAACTTGGTCCTTTTCCTAACCTATCTCACTTTTGTCGAAAGTGTTGAAGGAAAGTTTACTGTACTGCCACAAATTTATTTTTAAGATTTAAAAGGACAGTTTCAAAAGTAATTATGTCTTTGACACTGAATTATTTAAATGATCTGTTGCGTACTATGAATGATGATACGATTTCACTTCTGTCCCCTCTCTTTTTTCTTTCTTAAAGAATTTGAGAAAGTAAACAAGATAATCAGTTCACTTCCAGGTAGAAAGAGTTTATCATACCTTCTACTGGTTCATTCATCTCCCCAAACGGTCCAGTTCGCGTTAATATTTCTTGAATAATAATAGCAAATGAATACACGTCCGCTTTCTTCGTGGGAGGCAGAGTAGGGTCCCTTAAACGTTCGGGGGCTGTCCATAGCAAATCTGCTCCATAAATAGAAAACGAATGCTGTGTCGGTAAATGAATCAGAAAACAGATTTTCTAAAAGTGACTGAAAGTCTAGACAGTAGGACCAGTGAGCATTAGTTTAATGTCTGTAACTGCAAACTGTAAGAGTGCGCGTAATGTCACCAGCCTAATACACATATTTTCACCCATCTGCAAGAGTGCGCGTAATGTCACCAGCCTAATACGCATATTTTCACCCATCTATAAGAGTGCGCGTAATTTCACCAACCTAATACGCATATTTTCACCCATCTATAAGAGTGCGCGTAATTTCACCAGCCTAATACGCATATTTTCACCCATCTATAAGAGTGCGCGTAATTTCATCAGCCTAATACGCATATTTTCACCCATCTAAAAGAGAACGCGTAATTTTACCAGCTGTAAGAGAACGCGTAATTTTACCAGCTGTAAGAGAACGTATATTTTACTTACACGAGTTCGGGCAAACGTGTGCACAAAGAGGTACATGTACATTTCATAACACTAACAATCTGTTGCCTACTCTAGATTTCAACTTTGAACGAGATTCTGCTGCATGTCTTGAGGTTTGTCTTCAGAGAGAGGTTTTAAGTCTATTAGAGTAATACAAGCTTATTTCCCAGATTCCAAGATATGTGGCGTTAATTTGTATGCACTTCGACATAACTAGTTGTCAGTTTAATGTGACAGACACATAAGACTATTTGTTTTTAAGTTAGAAAGTTCTCCTTTCCTCCAGCAGCCCCACTGAGTTTTATTACCAGCTGTAAATAGTTGAACTACCGGCGCATCATATATCACTCATGAATCGATATCACGTGGTTTCTTTCTATCTGAACAATAGTGATTGGTCTAGGAGCATGGCCAGTCATTTCATTGGCTTAGTGTAATAGGTCTAGAAGCATGGCCAGTCATTTCATTGGTTTACTGTAATAAGTCCAGAAGCATGGCCAGTCATTTCATTGGTTTAGTGTAAAATGCAAATCAACATTACATCTGAAACATTCAGAATTTTTCATATTTGAATAAAATTTCATTAAAATAGTATGGCCTTAGATGTGTAACTCTCAACCATCTTAGTCGTCTGGAAATAAGAAAGTTATTTTGAGAATATGATTCAAAACATTTAATCATTAAATTTGCACGTTAAAGCAGACAAAATGACACTTTCCAGTTTCATATGGATTCGTTGTTACGGTCATGTATGCTTGGTCGATGGAAAAGTCGTTGTTACAAAACGCTAACGTTGTCGAAGATAAAGTCACAGTCGGGGTGTAAAACTGTTGCAGCACTAGTTTCTGGTGAAGAGAGAGGTCAGAATACCGATGTAAGTGTCTTACCATGGTAACAAAAAGCTTTCCAGGACACATTAACTGACTTCAAAGCTGACAGTGTAAAACCATCTAGTAAAGAGATTCTGCTCACAATCTAACCCATTTCCTTGTAGAATAAGTAAAGAAAAAGTAGCCCATTTCAAAGATTGCTGTAATAATTTGGTGGTGGTGGTAGCTCCCTTCCCCCTGCAGCGCTTGATATAGGTAAGTATTGCACATTAAATAGACGTTTTATATTGTAAACACTGCGCATTAAATAGGACTCCTATATTTATAAGCATTTTGCATTAAATAGGCATTCTATATTGATAAGCATAGCGCATTAAATAGGCTTTCAATACTGATAACCATTGTGCATTAAATAGGCGTCCAGTATTGATAAGCATTGAGCATTAAATAGGCGTTCTATATTGGTAAGCACTACGTATTAAATAGGCATTCTATATTGATAAGCATTGCGCATTAAAAAGGCGTTCTACATTGATAAGTATAACGCATTAAATAGGAATTCCATATTTGTAAGCAATGCACAATAAATAGGCGTCATTTACTGGTAAGCATTGCTCATTAAATAGGCGTCTATATTGGCAAGCATTCCTAATTAAATAGGTGTCCAATATTGGCAAGCATTGCGCATTAAATAGTTGCCATTGTGGCAAGCATTACGCCTAAATAGGCGTTCTATATTGATACACGTTGCGCCTAAATAGGCGTTCTATTTTGGCAACCACTGCGCATTAAATAGCTGCCATATAGAAGCACTGCGCGTTAAATTGGTGTCTTATATTGGTAAGTGTTGCGCATCTAAAATCAGTTTTGCCGAGTTGTCGTATAGGTTCATTATCGTATCCGTTACTACAAAACCGTTATTGAAAAAGGTTATTCTCACTAAACTGTTGTCCCCCTCCCACTACTTGTTTAAACCACAGAGCGGACTTAACATCTTTTATTTTTGTAAAAGTAAAGCAAATCGCTGTCTGACTCAACAAATTTCAACTACTGAGTACAAGGACGTTTTTACAACTACTGATCGTTCAAAGGCCAACAACCAGCATACTGTAATTTAATTGATCCTGATCTTGCTCAATTATCTCCCCTGCACGAAATAAGGGCGCCGAAATGTCGGTCACTTTGCAGCACCAGTTAGTGTCTACAACAACGTTGGAGGATTTCAGTTGGCCATGGATTCCAACTGGGGATTCATGAATGTACGCCATCCCCTAAAAGATAAAGGAGAACAACAAAACTGTAATCCAGAAATACAACATCAAGAAACATAACTACAGCCAAACCATAGGCTGAAGAACGATATAAGTTAACACGATATCATGAAATACATCAAGAAACATAACGAAAACTATATGTATAAAAATATTAACATGATTGGAAACACGACATTAAAACAACACGACATTAAGAAAAATAACTTTAGGAAATATAAATCAATTGAACAAGGAATTATTGCATCAACAAATTATATTAATAATCATTACATAAAAATCAATACTGCAAAACAATGCATCAAAGAAACTAATAAAACTGTGATTATCAAGAAATACTACACTAAGAAACACAGAAAATCATCAAAACAAGAAACGCTGAAAGAAACACAAGAAATACCACACCAAGAAACCAAACAAAAATAAAACAAACAAATCATTTAGAAACTTATCTACAAACACTGCAGAAAATAAATATAACATCAAGAAACATGGCATGAACACACACACACACACACACACACACACACACACACACACACTCACACACACACACACACACACCATTTGGTATGTGGCCTCTACTCGCATGCATTTATGTGCATAAAAGATTAATACTAAGTCTTTAATAAAATGAACACCTTAAACGCTATATTTCTTTACCTTTGCGATGTCAGCAATGAAAGACATTTTAAACACCCAATCGAGTTTGATCTTGTCGTTGACTAAAATTAAATTCAAGGAACCTTTGTGGCAATATACCCAGACCAGGGACACGCTGCCCTCTTCTACGCAAGCACCAATAAACGGGTTCACATTTTGGTGCTTTAGCTTCCGCAGCTGGAGAAATAAAATATATTTTTAAAAAGTTTTATTGGGTTGAATACGTACTGAAATAGTTATGCGTAATGCATTTTAAGCTCATTTAACGCATAGCACGCCCAAATTATTATCAGGCTTATGTCCTTTGTCCTTGCCAATGAAAATTATCTGGATTATTTCCCTTGTTCTTGGAAATGAATTGTTATCAGGCTTATTTCCCTTGTCCTTGGAAATGAATTGTTATCAGGCTTAATTTCCTTGCTCTTGCCATAGAATTATTTTTAAGTTAAAAGTGCTCCCGCCTGATTTATTAATTTAGAAGTATGTATTTAATATTTCTCAACAAATGCGAACTGTGACACAATGCCACCCTAGTTAATGATTATTATTATTATCCATAACTATTTACAAGTGATAAGAATCTTAATTTATGTTATTAATAATTCTCCAAAAGACACCCCACTCGTCTCTCTCACTTGGCAGATATGTGGGTACTGTAAACGTTTTCTCTCTTCCACAACATGAAAGACATCATTCAACTTCACACAATATTTCCATAGAAAACGTCTTACCAAAGGAGAAGTTAAATCCGTCTTTATGTTTAGCTAGCCCCCATTCACACACTATCTCTCCGTAAATGGTTATTAATATTAAATTATAATAAATTTATTAAATCAATAATCAAATAATCAAATATCAAGTACAACGCAAAGATTATTTGACATCTATACTGCCACGACTCATGTTTGGATAGTTTCAGTGTTTATATAGTCTTATATCCTAACACATAATTCAACAGATTAGTGTCAATATAAATCACGGGGTAATTTCTTATCAGAGAACAGAAATGGAGTTACAGAGATTATAGCAATAAACGTTTGTACATAACCTTATCCCTATCTCAGTAACCACACTAAGAAATAAATAGTTAAATACTCCTATCTACACCTAACATAATCAATGATCATCCAAAGGAATAAATAAAACAGTGTATTGTTACAATACCGGCATAGCAAATATACACACACACTCGCAGAAGCTCTGACCATGCATGCATAGACACTTTCATTCACGGAGAAGAAAACGCTCATTGTGACCGATAACAAGGGAAATAAAAATTCCAAAAAGAAAAATGAAATAAATTTAAACGATTACCTCCCCTTAACAGCGACACTAATGTCAGCAGACTTGAGTGATCTCTGAACGTGCGAAGATAATTTCATGCTGTTTGAAGTGATTGCTTTAACAGAATCTTATAAATATTGGAAATCGATTTTACATTCAAGACCGAACAGTTTAATGCAAACAAAACAAGCAGAAATGTCTGCAGTCGATCAAATGCCTTTTGTCTGTGAACCAAGAAGACGAATTAAATGATATAATATCGCTAGTAAAGGTAAATATGCTCTCATTCAATGAAGATATAACATGGAAGGAAGAGCTGTTTATAAACGTAATAGGTACTAACTTACGAGATGGCCAAGTACTGTGTGAAGTACTCGAACTCCACCTTTATCTATAGGATTACTGCGTGCCCGTACATGTATGTGTGACGTAGCTCGAAATCAGCCTTTATCTATAGCAGGGGCGGGCAAACTCTGGCCCGCGGGCCAAACCTGGCACGCGAAGCATTTTTTGTTGGCCCGCCAAGCTATTCACAGTTAACATTGCTTTTGGCCCGCCAAGCTATTCACAGTTATTGCTTTTGGCCCGCCAAGCCATTCACACTTATTGCTTTTGCTTTTGGCCCGCAAAACAAAAGTCACTAAAACAATTGGGCATTGTTATACGCTGTCAAACAGCCAAGGCTAAACTAGTCTAAAGACTACATGTAATTTTAACAGTTTGAATTACTCACACAGAATCGTGTGCACATGTACAATTTATGCCTGCGGTTATATATATTACACTAGCATCTCTTTATAGTTCGTTGACTTTTGAACTCTCCTAGGCCTAGGATAGATCTACAATAATAATGTATGTCAGCATCTGTACTCTGCCTCATTCATGACCTAACCTTCACCGCTACAATTGGTGAGAGGAAGGGCTGGAGGTGAACAGAGGTGTGCGAATTTGAAACTAGCAGTCTTCTGAGATCACAACCGAACTGGTTGTTGCATTTCTGCTATTTCTTTGCCATTATTCCCCCATCCCCACAATCATGTCTGCAACCCCAGCATCCTAAAAAATTTAAAGTGGATATGGAAAGTCGGACATTTAACTCTGAGTGGACGAGAAGTACTTTTTCATAGAATGATTTGGACAAGTTCAGTGTCTGATCTGTTTGAAAACTGTTGCTGTCTTCAAAGAGTTTAATGTGGCTGTCACTGGGAAACAGTACACTTAACTTCGAAATTTGGTTTAATGTCTGCCTCTGAGAAAAAGACTACTATTGCTAAACTCACAGGCAATATAGAGAAAAGCAGTTTGATGTTTCATAAGCAAACATCTGTGCATGAAAAAGTGACAGTGCCAGTTATGAAGTTTCACTACTCCTTGCTCAAAGAATGAGTTAAAAGCAAAGTTCCGCACTTCTTCTCCTCTTTCTTTTTTTCGTGATATCATCCTACCATCAGGCAAGTTTCCACATTTTATTAAACATGCTCAGCGCATTGTAGCTATGTTCGGAAGCACATTTTGCTGTAAACAACTGTTCTCAAAGATGAAATATACAAAGAGTCGCCTTCGCTCTCAACTCTTCGCTTGTCAACCTCATCAGTTCAGCCAGATATTGAATCACTTATTTATTGTAAGCAACACCATCCATCTCATTAATCTTTCATTGAAACAGAGTTAGTTTTTTAAAATTACTTTTGTTCTCATTTTATATTCTGAACTTGCTGGACTTGTGATATTTGGTCGTCTATCTGGCCCGCAAACTGTTCCAACAGTTTTATCTGGCCCGCGGTCTCAAAAGTTTGCCCGCCCCTGATCTATAGGATTACTGCGTGTCCGTACAGGTATGTGTGACATAGGTCAAAATCAGCCTTTATCTATAGGATTACTGCGTGTCCGTACAGGTATGTGTGACATAGGTCAAAATCAGCCTTTATCTATAGGATTACTGCGTGCCCGTACAGGAATGTGTGACGATGTGTTATGGAGATTGATTAGATTTTCAATTCTTGCTTTTGATGTCATGACATGTCAGGGCTTGTCTATATTAGTCATGGTATGTCAGGGTTTGATAAAATTATTTTGTAATTATTTTCATCTTTTTGATGTTCATAGTCGTGGTTTGTTCCTGTGAGGATTTCCTCTTCTTAACTCTTCATGAAGAGGGTTCTCCTTGTTATAGTTCATGTGGAGATGGTGAGTTCCTTATATTGCAGGTGTTTACTGTGATCTTGTGTTTTGTTAGTTTATTTGCTTGTTTTTTTAAAGACACTACATAAAATGTTTTAAAGAAGGTGTATTAGTTTCTCTAAGGAAATTGAATGAACGTACCATTGGCACGCTAAATACCATTAACGTATCCTAGACTCCGAGTGAACTTAACCATTAACATATCCTACACTCCGAGTGAACTTAACCATTAACATACCGCTAGATAATGAATGAACTTACCAAGGTCAATTCATTTATAATATCCTTTGTTACGGTAACTGTTTCCTTTTTAACAGTTTTGATAGCAACTAGTTGGCCGTCAATCATAGCAACCTGGAAGAAAACAAAAAAAAATCTTGTTACTCGCAAGAGAAATTAATGAGAAATATATTAATTTAATATTATATTTTATTTTCAAAATTTAAGCCCGTGTAATGTTCAGAAAAGTTACAAAGAACGAGGATAACTGAGATGAAGTGTCAAGACTCAAGTGTCAAGGGAATAGCTGTGTGAAATGATATATATCTGTGGTATGTACGAATAAATAACTGAATTATTTTTCCTAACTGCAAAAGACTTTCTGGCCAGTGTGCGTGTTTGAAGGCATGAAAGGTAAAGTACTATTAGAGTTTGCGATGAAGGCTGGATAAAAGACTATAATAATTATGTAATGAAAGTCGTAGCAACAAACGCATGTGTCAGTGCACGTATATCGGTTAAAGCGACTTGGAGAGGAATGCACACTTTTGACTATTTTGCTGTTGCATGATGCCGTTTTAAGGAAGGAATCTGTAGTTGACAATACAAACAACTCTAATTAGTTAAATTTATATTGATTTAAATCCATTTTCCATCCTGTCTCTCGAGCAATTCTTTTCTGTTAGTTTGAAGGGGTTTTTATTTTATTATTACGAATTTGTACTGAGTAAATATGTAAAACTATTGATTACGGTATTTATTAATGTAAAAGCTATCTTAATACCTCTGCATGCTACTTCAGCAAAAATGCACATTCTGATAATTAGCGTTAAATATTCGCATTGAAACAAAGTCAGGCAATATCTGCCCAATGGCAATCAACTTATAGTCTTTAAGAACAGTCAGGTAGTTTAACTTCTGTACTATATGCCTCGTTCATCACTCCAAATGCACTTACCCAGCTCTACACTTACCCTCGTCTGTACTTACCCTGCTCTACACTTACCCTCGTCTGTAATTACCCTGCTCTACACTTACCCTCGTCTGTAATTACCCTGCTCAACACTTACCCTTGTCTGTACTTACTCTGATCAACACTTACCCTCGTCTGTACTTACTCTGCTCTACGCTTACCTTCGTCTACAATTATCCTCCTGAACACATCTCTGCTGCACATGACTGACCTTGGTGAATGTATGTCCTAGTGAAGCAGTCCTTAATGTTTCTCCTGCCACAACGGCAGGAGATCCTGCGACCATGCTTCTGGGAGACTTGCTTCTAGTTGAAGGTTCCTTAGTTGTAAATAACACAAATGATAATAAGCACAATTGAAAGACTGAAATGGACACAACATGTATACATACGGCACACAAATGAACATACATTAAATGCACTGTCACACAAAAAAGAAATTCTTGCAGTTTCTCGCACAGGCACCGGTATACAGCATGAACATCTTTATCCCCATCTCTCTAGGGTGAAACCATAGGGAAATTATGCTCTTTGTCTTCTATTACTTCTTTAAACTGTAATTGATAGTTACTAGTTACTGCTGACCATCGCATGGACGATTTATTGCAATCTGCCGTACCCACATACGCTACACTCAGTAAAGGACTGAGGTTAAGTTAATTGATCACATGTGGACAGTGGAAATATGAAGAAGGGGGAGGGTGACAGTAAGAGTGGGTGCATGTTGACAGGATATGAGATGTCCTTATATGGATAGGATATTTGTGTTCCATTCAATGACGTGAGAGAACTGGTAGTTTGACCCAGAGTCATTCATATATATGTTGCTGACAGACTCATGCATGCATAGATGCACTGCTCCCATGCCAGAGGGAAAGGCTGAACCTGCATAGAAGGTTTTGCACCTTCCCAACAGCGGTAAATATATTGATGTCTCAAAAATTATATTGATTAGAATGTTGTTTAGAATGCTCCTATATTTTTACTAATGATTGTTGTATGAAACTGGTGCATGTGTTTTCCAGAGAAAGTTGTGTAGCACTCGTAATAATTCATGATGTATGATGGAAATGGAACTAATCACGTGTTATGTGACACTAGTAACAATTCATGCAATATGTATAGATGATGAGATGGAAATAAGCACATGCTGTACACTATACTCCATGTATGGTAAAACCATTTGTAGCAAGCAAAGCTAAATGGGAGATTGAGATAATCATTCAATGCAAATTTAATGTAAACCATTCATTGATTATGCTTTTATCTATTGACATTCCTGTAAATGTGGAAATGGAAATATTATTGCATCATTTTCAAATATTTCTCCATGATTATAATTTTGTAAAGTATAAGTTAGCGTGTAGTTAACATTTTAATGACATAAAATTGTAAGAGTCTCCTATTGCTGTCACCACAAAGCCTTAATGTTGTGTGTATTCACAGGTGGCTACAGCTGGCCTTCTTTCATCTTCTTGTCTTGATTTGGTGCTGATTTCATCCTCAATTTCACTCTGAAATGCACACCTTATTCCTGTCATGAGCTTATTAGTCATTTACGTGACGTCATTGACAAGGACGAGAGGTGCTGCACAAGTAAATATTGATGATGAGCTCACCTTTATCAACAACAACAAAGTTAAGTCATCTGAACTATGCAATCCATAATTGACCAGATGAACACTAACCTGATAATAAACTATCATTGACGTTGGGACAGTATATTGGCGGTCTTGGTTGGAGTGTGTTTTTGAAAATTGAATGCTAGTGTTTTCTTTTTATGGTTATTTTTAAATAATCTCGTTCTTGTTATCTTAACTCACATTTTGGTTAATTTGTTAGTGTGACCAAGACGATTTGGCTGAAGGTTCTGAGCTGGAGATATGTGGATGTTATATAAATCATAATTAAAGGAAAAGATAACATTGCCAACTCAAGGCATGTACACTAATTTGTCTGTCACAATGTTAGACAAATGAAGGTCCCAAAGAGTGGGTCTGACATAGAGATTGAAGGATAGATTAGGCCATATGGGCTGTTGTCAGTATTAGAGCTAATATAATAAATTTAATGATGAATAATTTTAAGTCTGATACAGGGTCATTATATATAACCTGGCATGAGACAGTAAGTGTGTATATTTGCATATGTGTATATATGTATGTGTGTATGGACGTATGGATGGATGGACATATGGATTGATAGATAGAGAGATGGAGAGACGCACATACATACATGCAAACATACACACATACACATATACAAAGAATTCTACTAAACCAATTATTAGATCCTGTAGAGGGGTGGCTGCTCATTATAGTGGTGAAGTAATTGATGGTATATGTAAATGATGTCGATACTAAGTGAATCTTATGTTGCCGATGGCACCATTCATTTAGCACACTGTTTGGACTCACCAGTGATCCAGTTAATTCTCCAACCTTGCCGACAAGTGCAGGGGATGCATAGAGCTCGTCACAGGTGAGGAGCCACTTATTGGGATCTGAACTCTTCGCTATTTTACGTCTGCACGCATCAGTAACAATTCACAAACATGAAATAGGTTAAGAACAAAATGGGTCTTTAGCAGTTAGATATCATACATGCAAAGAATAAAATGTAATACAAGTGCGTGTATACAACAACATCAGATATTATTTGTGAGAATCAAGCGAAAATAAAATTCAAAAACATTCAATGAACCAATCTTAAAGTGGTGTGACACTCCAAACCCAGCAGATCATTGCAGTATACACAGGATTACTTTGTGCATCTATGAAGACAAAATAGAAGATTAATTTACCAACTTTACAACAGTGAGACAACGTAGGCTAACCTAGTAGGCCAGGGGCAGGCAACTCTGGTCCACAGACCAAATCTGGCCTGTGAATAGCTTGGCCTGCCATACTATTCACAGCTAACATTGTCATACATCCCGCGAGACAGCAAAATAAAAGTCAATAAAACAAACGGGTGTTGTTATACATTGTCAAACAACCACGGCTGGGCTGATATTATTGTCTATTTCTTATGAGAAGTTCACAGGAAATAAACATGTCTTATTGCGCCAGCATATGTGGGCCGGGTTTATTTCTAGACAGACTCCGTAGCCATCTCAAACACACATGCACATTTAAGCACACAGACATTTTGCCATCACAAACTGAACTGGTTGTTGCATTTCTACTATTTCCTTGCCATTATTTTCCCTCAGCAAATCATGTATGCAACTATAAATCCTAAGAAAAGGAAAGTGGATATTAAAGTCGGACATTTACCTCTGAGTGGGTGGAGAAGTACTTTTTCATATTTGGACAAGCTAGGTGTCTGATCTGTTTAAAAACTGTTGCTGTCTTCAAAGAATTTAATGTGCACCGCTACTGGGAAACAGAACACCAAACTTTGAAATTCACTTCAATGTCTGCCAGGTGGAGAATGTGCTAGAAACTTGCTAAGATAATCTAAACTGGTTTTAGGTGGATGAGTAGTTTTTTTATTATGCAATGGTTAAGATTATGAAACTAATGTTTTATAGATAGATATGTAGGAGAAGAAAATACGTGGATGGGGGGCTTGCTAAATACAGAATAATGGATTTATCTTCTCATTTCGTAGGAAGTTTTCCAACTACGAAAAATATTGTATGGCGGTAAATGTTTGTCTTTAATGTTGTGAAAGATGGAAAACGTTTACTGTGCCCACATATCCGTCAAGCGAGAGAGACGAGCGTTGTCTTTTGGACAATTATTAATAATGTAAATTAAGATTATCACTTGTAATTAGTTATGGACGATTAATAAATAATAATAATCGTAACCATCGTCCACGTGGCGCTAGCCTCACACTATCTATGTATAAAACATTAGTTCCATTATTGCTTCACACACAAATACGGAGAGAAACATATCGACATAGACTGATAGGTAAATAGAAAGTGAGTTGTAGGTCTCTCTCCTTCTGTGTGTGTGTGTGTGTGTGTGTGTGTGTGTGTGTGTGAAACAAAGATTTCATTACTTTAAAAACATGAGCACGCGCACATACCACACAAGGAGAGAAAGTCATAGATAGTTAAACAGAAAGCCAAACAGGTTAAAGAGAGTCAGGGAGAAAGACAAACACAGACAAACAGAATAAAGCATGATTAAGACATTAAGACTCTAATAAGATTACCTTTTATCCCATCGCAAGAAATAAACCATGCAGATGAGAAGAATCGCAATGACAAGAATGCAAATACCAGTTGATAGGTATACAACTGTAATCATAAGATTTACTCTTAACAACGACATAATGTTTATATGCACGATTTAGTAACATCTTTCCAACCTCACAACCGTCTCTCTTTCAATCCATAAAAATATGAATGAAAATGACCTCAGCTGAAATACACAAATATATTATATAAACTAAGATGCAATTATATTATAAAAAATGCTTAATACTCTACTTTAAAATGGTTTGTATTAGAAAGATCAATAAATGATATAATTTAAAAGCTTTCGTTATTTCGTTAAAATAAAGCATTAATAAATGACTGAATGAGAAGTAAAGAACAGTAAGAAAGAAATTATGAAATGAAGCACTATAGAGCACTTCTTAACAACCACATCATCAGAATATTGAGAGGGGGGGGGGGTCAGAGTGAGAATACTGGGATAATATGCCATTACACAATAATGAGAGAGTGAGAGGGGGGGTCTGAGAATACTGGGATATATGCCATTACACAATAATGAGAGAGTGAGAGGGGGAGTCAGAGTGAGAATACTGGGATATATGCCAATGAGAGAGCGAAAGGGGGAGTCAGAGTGAGAATACTGGGATATATGCCATTACACAATAATGAGAGAGTGAAAATACTGGGATGTATGCCATTACACAATAATGAGAGAGTGAGAATACTGGGATGTATGCCATTACACTATAATGAGAGAGTGAGAATACTGGGATGTATACCATTATACAGTAATGAGAGAGTGAGAATACTGGGATGTATGCCATTACACTATAATGAGAGAGTGAGAATACTGGGATGTATACCATTATACAGTAATGAGAGAGTGAGAATACTGGGATGTATGCCATTATACAGTAATGAGAGAGTGAGAATACTGGGATGTATGCCATTATACAGTAATGAGAGAGTGAGAATACTGGGATGTATGCCATTATACAGTAATGAGAGAGTGAGAATCTGGGATGTATGCCATTATACAGTAATGAGAGAGTGAGAATACTGGGATGTATGCCATTATACAGTAATGAGAGAGTGAGAGGGGGGAGTCGTGAGAATGCTGGGAGATATATAGAAGAGTACTCACTTGTTAACGAAGGGGTGTCATAGCAATACAAGCATTCGATATGTCTCGGACGCATTGTTGTACCGCCTGGCCAAACAATCGTTGCATTCAGTTTCTCAAGATGGAGCGTGTTCTTCTGCCTGAGTTAAGGAAATGTGACGTCATTAGTAGAACTATTTGCAAACAAGAGACATTCTAAACTAGAAATATTAATTTTATTAATAATAGTACCAGGAATTTGAAAGCCATGGTAGAATCAATGTTTATATGATGTGTTGCCTAAATATGCATTAACAGATGGAATAAGAGAACAAACCGTTTGGTTCAATGGATTAAAGGATGTGATGCTGTTAAATCATCTTCTTGATGCAATAGACCTAGGATAAGTAACCGATGGAGTGGATGATTGAACATGATATTCTTTTGGTAGTACAAGGAATGTTGTGAACTAGAAAGCCCTTTGATAAATATATCGGTAGAGGTGGTGAGTAATCACTTAGAATAAAATATCAGAAACGCTGTCCTTCAAAATCATCAGTGAATGAAACCAGGTAAGTCAGAGGTAAAATAGTAGGGAAATAGGAGAAACAATATCCGGTATGTCAGAGGTAGAACAGTAGGGAATTAGGAGAAACAATATCCGGTATGTCAGAGGTAGAACAGTAGGGAATTAGGAGAAACAATATCCGGTATGTCAGAGGTAGAACAGTAGGGAATTAGGAGAAATGATATCCAGTAAGTTAGAGGTAGACCAATAAGAAATTAGGAGAAATGAATCCATGACAGTTAGAGATAAACCAGAAGGAAAATGAAACCAGGTCATTCAAATGACAGACCAGTGGGGAAATTTCTTACCAAATATATAGACATAGAACAAGTACCAAATTGGAGCTTAATATCCTCATTTGCCTTAAATGGAATTTAGAGATACTTTAGCTAATTGTTCTCAGTGGCAATGCTTGAAAAGTCAACACAACCTAATATTTTAAGTAATTTTTGTTAGCTCAAAATGTATGAGTCCGAAAGGAAGGAACTTTACATTCTTAGAGGAAAGAACCATTTATAACACAATGGTTGTTAGAAGAATTTCGGCAATTTATGCCTATTTTAATTAAAACATTTTATTAATTAACGTTTCTCATTTTTTTCTCATAATAAATACCATATCATTAGCCTGGTCTTGCAAACTGTGGTGCAATACCACCCTTGTTGTGTGCCAAGGTTATAGGTCACTTGGCCATCATGCATATCAGTTGAAAGGAAGGAAGGTGACTTGTTGCCAGACGCTCAATGTCCGTAAATGGAGATAAGTTTTACCACACCCTTATAATCCAAGTGAGAGACATGTTGGTGTTGTGAGAGAATTATTAATAACTATAAATTAAGATTCCTGATCACTTGTAATTAGTTATATGTTATTAATTAATAAATACTAACTATAATAAGTGAAGGATTTCCAGAGGTGTCGTATATACCATTATGTCTGAATAGTAGCAAACATAACATGGTGTCCTACTGGCAACAAGGACCATTATATCGACTAGTAGCAAGCATACCATTCAACCTGATTTATAGCAAGCATACCATTTATTCTGAATAGTAGCAAATATACAATTATTTCTTACTATTAGCAAGCATACTATTGAACCTGACTAGTAAAATGCGTACCATTCAGTCCGACATGTAGCAAGCATACCATTATGTCCGACTTGTAGCACGCATACCATTATGTCCGACTTGTAGCACGCATACCATTATGTCTGACTTGTAGCACGCATACCATTATGTCTGACTTGTAGCACGCATACCATTATGTCCGACTTGTAGCACGCAAACCATTGAGTCTGACTAGTAGCAAGTATACCATTCTGTCCGACCAGTAACAAACATGCCACTCTGCACGAAAAGTAATAACGTACCAATCTGTCCAGCTAACAGCGACAGGCCTATAGCAACCATTTACAAGGTTGTTCAGCAGAATCTCTACATGCCGATTTCCGTCTTTGGAAATGAGGACATGTCCTGAAATACCTAAACAAGAAGAAAAAGAGCACGTTTCCCAAAACAAACTTTGAGGAACAACAACGGTTACATAATATCATCGGAAGATACAAAATATAATATTTCTATATTTTGTACCTTCCGATACAAAATATTTATCTTTTATAATCGTATATACCCACAATATAATGCTATTTACATTGATAGAACTGTTTTTCTACATGACTATGTTATGTTTTAGAAAACAGAGATGTCTGCAAAATTATTTTTATTTACAACAATCTTCTTCAACATCGACAACAATACAGCCATGATGCTTAATTTGTATTCTTGCTGAGTGTGAATGGGTATGTTCTCTATGATTGTGTTAATGTGTGATAACATTCATATTTTAATAATTATTTCTCCACATTCAATTTATTCACTCCTGAAATCATACACTATAGCCACGACAGGGTCTTTGTCTTTCGCGGTCTAGGAGTGACTATGTCAAGCCCTGGGATACATCATTAATTACCTCCTTCCCCCAAGTGTTACTTGTCCAAGATAACCGGCCCTAGCTGAACTATCTCGTCATTTTAAGTGTCGTTATCTTCGCCCTCATTTTTATTATCTCCCAATTCGATGATGGACCTACCCTAAGAAATGTGTTTTTAGACCGTCTTTGTCGTCGTTATTACGTCATTGGCCCCCACCATAATCTACGCATTTACCCCTCTTTAGAAATAACGAGAGTGGATAGGTAAAATAATAGCAATTTATTAAAAGAAAAGAAAACAATAATAAAGTTACAGATAGAATAACAATTGAATTACATTCAAGGCGAGATGTTAGAGATTCACAGATCACTCAAAAAGCTTATCACACTAAACTTTAACTTAGGAATATTAAATATGTGTTAATTCTCTAGAATAATTACTTTGAGATTATACAACTAGAAAAAATGAATAATTTCAGTATGTTGCCTAGAACAATTACTAGGATTTCAAATAAGAAAAATATATCTATTTTACAATCACTATAAATGGATGATAAAGAAAAGAATCAGAATAAGAAATTACAATAATCAAGGAACAATTACAAACATATGACACAAGCATAAGTACACATTCATCTGATGTATTTGTGATCACTGTCCTCTGTCTATGGCCTGGCGCTGTCGACTGATGAAAAATGCTGGCTTCAGATTTAGCACACCTGGAAAAGTCTTTCACTTCACTCTGTGCTGGAATGTTTGAAAAGTTCTTTCAGTCAGTAACTTGTTTACACATACAGTTCTGGCATTACACTTTGCTAACTAAGTGTCCTGGGTTCTAGTTCAAAATCAAAGAATTCTTACACCACATCAGCTGTTAAATTCGTTGCACTTAATGCATAAGTCACTCACTAACTCAGTTAGTACATCCATTTCGTTGGCTTCCCCACCTGGCAGAAAACACCTTATTACTTGTAAATTTCACGTTCCAATACTGATCTCCCAGATAGTATTCTCGGGTCTGAAAAACACCTTTCCATCACAGACCGTCCCGTCTGTGTCACGCATAATACCAACGTGGTGTTTCTGTATCTCTTTTTTTCCAAGTAGTTCTGACTCAGCGAAATCTACTGCTTGCCTCCCCTTTTCCATTGTCTTCTTGACCAATGAGGATTTTCACACAGCAGTCTGTCCATACTTAAGTGACAAAGCTCTTAGACCAAGGTTACTCAGGGCCAAGGTCTCAAAGTCAAAGATAAAGCTGAAGCTATCAGTATAGATAGACTGTACGACTAGAGATGGAATTCGTAGATAGAACGTTGACTGGTGGAACCTTTGACTTCCGAAACATTTCAGACATGTCCTATTCTGCCTTTTATCCATAGGAAGTTATACAGTACTGTGAACAATTTCATAGTGAAATTAATTTTCGCTCGGTGCGGTATTTAAAGTTTGGGTTTTTCATCGGGTTTAAGTACCTTCTTACCCCCGAGCGTAATTTATCCTTTTGTCTCAGTCTTTTGTTAAATAGTCATGGTTGGCTGACTGTGTTCTAAGGATCAGCATTCCTAGCATAGTCTCGACTCTTAGATGCTGATCACGATGTGCCGGACCTCGCTGCCTGCCCTTGTGATGCACGAGCGGTTACGTCATCAGAGTGCTCTTACCGTGAGCGTCGATTGAACACTCTAGCTATGCGGACTGCAGCTATTCAATTTACGCTCTTTGTTCTTCAGGACCCAGACCCAGACAAAGTCGGCTGTCCAAAATGGCTTACAAAGATTACATGGCAAAATTTAATCCTTTAATTGTAAAGAAATAAAATTCAAAATATTTAGAATTTATATTAAATTTAGGTTAATGTATTAATCTGCATTTTGGGCTTTACACTGAGTAAATATACTAGAATTCAAGGTGCATTGTACTAAAACACCTGTTTAAAATCCAATTAAGTTTAATATCAAAACATTCCTTTCTAATACAAGTAAGAAAGACGACCTTTGTATGTATTTTTGTTTTAAATATTCTAGAAATGCACAATAAAAGGTTTTGAAACAAGTAAACAATTTAAAGAAAGTATTGTTCTTAATTTTTTGTATGGTAGATAGATTTGTCTGTTTCCTTAGTTTTCTTTTTCTTTATTTTTTTTTTATTTTTTTGCTTTAGCTTTTCGTTTTGGGGCTTTTTAGTTAGTTTTTACTTTATCCGTTTGCTATTTATTGTTTGCATTTTTTTGGTATGTTAGAGTTATTAAAATAGATCAAGATGCAATCACAAAAAGATAAAAACACAGTTGTGTTGATAGTTTAAGATATTTGCTTACTGCTTTGAAAAAAACTTTACTTCTAATATCTAATATAATGAGCAGCTTAGTAATGTCATTATCTTTACTCTCAAGACGTGTAAACTTTACTTTTAATATCTAATGTAATGAGCAGCTTAGTAATGTTATTATCTTTAATCTCAAGGCATGAAAACTTTACTTTTAATATCTAATATAATGAGCAGCTTAGTAATGTCATTATCTTTACTCTCAAGGCATGTAAAGCAAACCTTCAAAAGTGGTGTTGCCGAGAAAATGATGGAGTGACAACATTGACATCTTATTCATACTCAGTGCCTTCTCCACTCCGAGAGCCAAAAGCCAGAATGCATCGGCCATTAAGGCAGCGCTGATTCCATACTGCAACAGCAGCAACAACAAATATAACTGCGACCCCATTCAATAATAAAGTATCATCTTGATGTTTTTCAAAAACAATATATTTAAGCTTCTACTTGTAACAAAGAAATACGTGACTGACATAATTCAACAAGAAATAAACTATGAGCCGCGATTAACTAAATATTAATGTGACAACAACATCATCATTGCGACGTAACAAAATGTCACTTGCGTTATGATGACGTCATTTAAATACAAAATGTCAATGGAAATTCATTTAAAAGAGAATTTTACTATAGCTGTTATTCACCAGCTAAATATCACTGTGACGTCAACCAAATGCTAACACTGTGGTGTCATCCAATGAATAACAGTAACATAACAACAAAATATTAATGTGACGTTACTTGCAATACTAATTGCTATATTTTTTGTAACATCATATAAACGCAAAATATCCCTGTGATGTTATTAAAAATTGTGTTATTGACATCATTGAGTAGCTAAATATAGCTCTGATGTAATTTAAGCACATAATATCACCACTTAGAAACAAAAAAACAGCACCTTGTTATCTTCAGTCAGTAAGAAAGCGTCCCTTTGCGCGAAATATCTGAAACAGCTGTGATCAACTTGGATCTAAAGTTCCACAAATTTGTGAGAATAAGATTTTGTTCACCCATTTGTAAAAATTAAGAGTTTTTATTACTACTGTTCTTAATCCATTTCTTGTAACCTAAACCCTTCGAAATCTATTTATCTGACTTTACCTGACTTAACCGAAGAAATATTTTTTTTTAAAGTTTCTAACACTGTATTTTAAATTGGTATAGTTTGATTACATGACATTTTATTCATTGAGAGAATTTGATTTTTAAAAACGTATATAGTGTTAATGATTTTTGTTAACAAGACTCGTTGCTATATTTTATTAATAAATTGTTGTTCTCTTTCCTTTATAAATGAGCCGACGTACTTTTTTCATGAAGAGGTAAAATGTGAGGTCAAAGGTGTAAGCGATAAATCAAGCTTGAACTCTGAGCACTGAATGTTCCTTTCGTAAACAAATAAAAAGTAATAAACTACCTATAATTTCCATTTATTTATTCATGGACGAAGAATCAATCGGGAGAGTTCAGAAAATCAACTCATATCAATACATAAGAGAAAAACAATCAGAGAATATTTCAAAGTATCAAAGACACACCATTACAAATCAGATAAAGTACACACACATCCTGAAAGGACTGATGTGGCAACAAAAAGAAAACAAAAAAGAAGGGGGGGGGGGAGTATATTTTAAGATTCCTAACAACAAAGACCCCTCGTGCAATTTACCCCGTATCGAAGTTAAAAGAAAAGGGGCCGTCAACTTTGGTTTTAGATGTGACAGCTTAGTACAACAGTACCTCATTCAGAATCTCCGGGTTTGTTGATTGTAGATTTTGATTACCTGTCACTTTTACGGGTTGTTGTGGTGCTTACATAAGCATATAATGAGAACTTTGATTACCTGTCACTTTTACGGTGTTGTTGTGGTGCTTACATAAGCATATAATGAGAACTTTGATTACCTGTCACTTTTACGGTGTTGTTGTGGTGCTTACATAAGCATATAATGAGAACTATTTTTAGAACAGTGGAATAGTGAAGATACTCGTCGGCCGAGTCCTTCTGCGTGAAAGTCGTGAGTTCAAGGCTGTTCTTGGGGCATTTGAAAATTTGCAATCGATCTTCACCCCCTCCCACACCCTTGCCTTCCAGCTCATGAATATTTAGCAGCTGACATTCCAAGCTTTAAGGTGAACGTGTTTCGACTTATTTTAATCTTGTGATCTACATCTTGCTACATGAATTGATCTAACTCTGGTTGTTTTTTGGTTTTTTTTTGTTTTTGATCTTCATCTTGTAACAAGTATTGATCTAACACTTGTAAACAAGTATTCAATATATCAAAATTATATTAAAACACAATTGTCAAAAGATTAAGACCAATCTAAAAGTCCAAACATATATCTTTCTTATACATATTTTTAAAGTATCAGTTGCAGATAAAGGTACAATATCTGTTTCTAATCAACAAAGCGATAACTTTGCATGTTTTATAATACACAGTAGTTCTGTGCACGATAATTAGTATTTGCACAGATTTAATAATACAAATAAATAATAATTACAACGCACAACTATACTTACTTCAAGTATAATTGAAATTAAAGTTGTTTCCAAAATAAAATTCAGCCACTATATCCATACTATGTAAAATGTATTATCATTGATTTACAAAACAAATTAAAATTATCTACTCTACAGAATGGAAAGTTTGAGGAAGACTTTTTAATAGTAGATCTACTCTTCAACAAACAAACAAAAAATGAAGCAATGCATGTACTGTGCAGAAGGGGATTTTATGAAATTTATATAGATTTATATATTAAATTACTTAATCTAAACTACGTTAGTTTCTTTTTTTTAAAATGTAATTAATTTAATTTAATCTTGTCTTTAGTACGAAAGGGCATAGTAAGTTTATGGCGTGAATGAGGGGATATAAACTTACTTCATAATGACTGCATGTGTCATTTCTTTGAGTGGTTTTATTCCTGACAACGTTCTGCAGAAAGTCATTGTAAAGCTTATTTTGCATAGGAACAGTCGTTGTGATGTCCAGTAGGCCTACAGAAAATGAAAATATATTATATCAAAGTCTGACGTAAGGGCATGCGCAATGAGCAGAATGCTGACGATGCTAATGATGATGATGATGATGGCGACGATGCATTGTCAATAATAAGTATTCTCTGATTAGAGCTAAACATATTGTGACGCCTACGCTATTCTATATATTGGTTATGATGATTATCATTATTTAATCACCCATAACTAATTACTCATGCTGAAAATCTTAATTTATGTTATTAATAATTCTCCAGAAGACGCCACTCGTCTCTCTTACTTGGCGGATATGCGGGCGCTGTAAACGTTTTCTCTCTTCGACAACATTAAAACAAACATTCACCGCCACACAATATTTCCGTAGAGGCGTAGACAGAAAACCTTTTAACCAAAGGAGAAGATTTTATTTTAATCTATATTTAGCAAGCCCCTATCCACCTACTTCTCTCCAACATAAGGTTATCAATATGTGTAAGAAGGTCAATAAATTTAACAATAAATTTATTAAATCAACAATCAAATATACAGCACATGAATATTATCAAAAGAGCATTGTCATATACATCACTTCATGGCAATGTTCGATTAATGCTGGAGAATCATTCAGTTTTTCCTAGCATAGACATCAGCAGTCAATAAACATAAATATATAATCAAGTTCTTTGATGTCATATCATTATAGGAATGAGAGTGGAGTTTTTGAGAAATTATGAAAGTCAATGTACATAACCTTTTCAATGATGGCGGCTGTCGCCGGCTCGTGTTCTCAATCATGTGGCTTGCAATAAGTCATTGTCTTTCTTATTTAGATTATGGTCCCCCATGCCCCTTCTAGACATATTACACATTGCACATTCTGCTCCAGAATCTTCTATGTGTTCATAAAGCACACTATGAAGAATCATCTAGAATTTCACACACTCTATCAAGCACATCAAAAGGATTGTTCCCGAATTTTCTTTTGCAGTACTCAAGCACAGTATAAGGAATGGTCAAAATAATATTAATGAATTCTCGAGACTATAACTGTGGCCACAAATTTCTGCCATATTTGCTCTTGGACAGAATTCACAGGAATCAACTTACAGCAAACTTTTCACTGATAGGTTTGATGATAACACTGGATTCTCACACCAGTGTAATCTGAATGAGTACAGTAGTCATACTGTTGCCTGAAGAGAAAGGAAAAATGACCTCTTTATAATCAAAAGACAAAATTAAAAGTTAAAAGTCAAATTAAGACAACACTAACTTTCAGGCATATTTCATCTCTAAAACTCCTTTTTCTCTTACAAACAATCTCAACATACAAAGCCAGCAACAATTTTCGTTAGCCCAGTACACACACAGCATAATAAATATAGCATTGATCAAAATTCACAATTAAAATGTACAATGTAACCAAATTAGTGAACCCAGAAATAATGGTTCAATTACATAAAGACTTCTCCAATTCAAATCAATGATCAATAGCAAACATTTCTGAAATATTTCGTAATCCATTCTTTCTTTATCAGTCAGTTAACTTACCATAAATGAATGATCACCTTTATGACCAAACTTGAGTTGTGTTTGAATTCAAAGTGATTAGAATAGATTACTTCTTCAACAAATAAAATTTCAGTTCAATCCCACTGGATGCATTTGTTATGGAGAAGTGTGAGACTATTAATGAGAAAAATTACTCAACCAGTTGGAATTTGTCTGGAAGGCATCAGCAATTTCTAGCATATTCTCAACATATTCTTTACTCCAGTTCTGACACTTTCAAACAATGCCATCATAAGGAGTGACATTCAACAATTTATTTAACAAGTTTAGAAATAGTGACATGCAAATTTACTCTGCCATACATAAAAAAAAAATTCAACATTTTGCTCACATATGCATACACATTCTCTCATGGACACACACATACATATCAAATTAACATCAGATGAACTAAGTGTCATGAAAAATTGGGCATTGCACCAAAATATATATTTTTTTATTTTCTTTGTTTACATGACTGCCACATCAAAGGAAAGCAACCACTACCAGATAGGCATGATTTGTAATATTTCTTGTGTCCCTTTTGAACATTCATGATTGACATAAGTGTGTAAGAAAAAGAGTAACTTTTATCTACTACTGATTTCAGCACACATAGAACATTCATAATTATTCAAGAAATTTTTTAATTGACAACGAAAAGAACATTTTTGTCTCATTTACTATTTGAGTGTGATTGAACTTATAGAATTGTTATTGTCCTATTAGTGGAAGTATTGCTTGTAAAGAAAAGCTTGTATTTGATATTTTGGTTCATCTCATTTGCCATTTCCCCCCTCCCATGGGTGTATGTTTTGAAAGACTCGTATGTTTGATCCAAACACAGCATGAAAGAGAACACCCTATTATGTTAATAAACCTAAGTCATATCATTTTCAAAATTTGTTGACTATTGTTTTGAAAGGGCAAAAGTTGGATTTTGTTGGTTTTTGTACTGTTTGTCACGTTTGTCCATCTAGTATTGTCCATCTAACTTTCATCACCATTTACACTTGCACTCTCATAGACAAACATGTCAATAGAACATCCCCTTGCATTACCGAATAAAATCTATCTTCCAGTCAAACATCATTGGTGTCTCTGGTATTGTGGACTTTTGTGACAACATCTACACAGTCCAACGTGCTGCTAAGACATGTCATTGACCATCTCCTCTCTCGCAAGAGATTGAACAGGTGAGTTTATGACACTAAGGAATTACTGGATCAGAGTTGTGTTACTGAGGTGATAATAGCACAAATCAAGATTATTACAGTTAATAGTATTAAATAATTCAACTAACTTTTACTTCTATGCTTCTCAAGGGATCATCTCACCTGTGAATGCTGTGTTTAGTGAACCATTAATTGACAAACGATTGGCCATGTTGGCATAATTAATAGTGATGTAAGAATAGTTCGTGGTGAAAAATCCAAGGTCGACAACTTTCTGGAGAAATTTCTCAACATTCTTTGGATACAGGTGAAGAATGTAAACTGTAGAAGAAGTAGTACTAATGATGATGTAGTTGTTGTTGTTGTCGATTATGATGATGTTGTTGATGATGATGATGATGATGATGATGATGATGATATCTTGAATAACAGCAAAATTGAGCCATTGATAGAAGGAGCAAAGATATACCATCCCCATAAATAGACTAAAATAACATTGAAGAAAACAGGAAAACAAGCATTAGCAATTAGAGGAACAATGAATTTCGCTGATGGGGTGACAAGCTGAACAATCAAACAATCAACATGAAAGAGGTAGGTTTCAAAGCAGAAATAGAAGCACTCAAAACAATTGTTCAAAATCAAGCACTAAACAAGAAATCAATCAAAACAAAAACCATGAAAATTTCAAATGATTTCAAATTCAGACTATTGAAAATCTTAAATAGAACAACAGAACATAAACTTTCCGGTATTAGTTTCTGGCTGGAACACAATACACCAAAAAATACAACAAAGTGGCAAAAATCATATATAGCAACATTTACAGTAACTATGGAGCAAAATCCCCAGAAAGTGTAATGATGCACTTGCTGGAAGCAGTCGCTGAAACAAAAGAAGTCAAAATACTGTGGGACTTCGAGAAAAAGAACAAACTGAATTATTCCCGCATGAAGACAAGACACTGGCGTTCTCTATAATTCTAAAAGATTATCAACAATCACCAATGTTGCTGTTTTAAGTGAAAGAAACATGAAAGATTATCAACAATCACCAATGTTGCTGTTTTAAGTGAAAGAAACATGAAAGATTATCAACAATCACCAATGTTGCTGTTTTAAGTGAAAGAAACATAAAAGATTATCAACAATCACCAATGTTGCTGTTTTAAGGTGAAAGAAACATGAAAGCAAAAGAAAGAGAAAATATAGAAAAAATACCAGGATTTCATATTAGAAATCCAGAGACTGTGGAATGTAAAAGCAGAAATGATACCTGTAGTGGTAAAATAGTTAGGGAACATAACATATGAGTTCGAAGGTTATCTGAATAAACCATCTTGACACCACACCTGGAAACCACAGACTCGGCTCACTACTAAAAGCATAGGTCCTTGGGAGTCCAAACTTCTTCTGTAAAACATTGGATCTCCCAAAATCATGGTAATTCTGAGATATAGGTTTACCATCTACAGACAACAGAAGTCATAAAAAGGGCATAATACTTCTACTACTAGTGTACTACTACTACTACTAATAATAATAATAACAAGAAGAAGGGATCCCATTTCTAGGCTATAGAGGTAGTGAAAAGTGGCTCCCTCCAAACTATAACCTCACGCACCCCATTCATGTTGAAGAAAATAAAATTCGATTTTATACCAAATCATCCGGGTTAACAAAGTCTGCATTAGGCACTGATTTTTCAGGGTTTTCGAGCAAAAAATGGGCTACTGAAATGCCCGAAAACTCGGAGATGGACCAGAGAGGAAAATATACAAATAACGGTCTCTTATTATCAAATCTAACCAACAGTAAGAGGATATAGAAAAGGAATGATGATATTATCAGTGAGCTGGACCAGAAGAGACGATCATACAAAATCGGCTTCTTATAGTCCTAGAACTGCAAGAGACAGAACATCAACAAACAAATATCACAACTTAAGCACTGAAATAGAAGAGAATGAAACTTCCACAAAGTCGCAATAGTCAAAGCGAGATAACACTGGAGAAATAATCAACGATTTAATGGAAGGCCATCATAGCTCATTGGAAGACAGAAATTTTTCATGGACAAAAAAAACAACAACAAACTTACATTTAGGCAGACCCCAACAAGAAGACTGAAAAAACAACAAAGCTCTAAGAACAGCAATTCATAATGCAAATGAAATATTAAAACATATTCCCACTGATGATATTACAGAAACCATATGCCACTGCTAAAATAATTGACAAACATGCAATGCCAGCCAAAGTACTAACAATGAGAGCAAAGGTACCACCATTAAAACAAGATTAGAAAAAGATAATAGAGTGCATTAGGAAAGAAATGTGCCAAATGACAGCAGCACTACATCATAAAGGAAACTAACAGTAACATTAGTCAACAAATACCATCTCAATTGCAGAAACATTAAGACTGCAATAGAAGATGCAAAACAAAGACTACTGGGACACAGCCACTGTCTGAAGAGATAAACTGCAACAGGTCACAATTTCAGTGGACCAAAACATTCAAAACTGACCCAGGAAGACTATACCAAGAATTCAAAGGAGATTTCAGAACAGAACCATATTTTGAGCAATCCCAAATTGCATTATATCTCAGCCAGATGGATTATGGAACTGAAAGATGAGCATAAAGACACAGATCAACAATGTAACGTCACAATCACCGACAAAGATACCAAAAAGATGGTAAGAAAGATGACAAACTAGAAAGCTCCAGGCCTAGACTAAGTAGAAATATTCTGGTTGAAACATCTTGCCTCCTTACATAATAGACTTTCTTAACAAATGCAAGACATACTAAACAAACTAGAAACCTTGCCAGCCTGGATGGTAAAGGGAACAACAAGCCTGATTGTGAAAGATCCGCAGAAAGGCACAACACATAATAACTATCATCCAATCACATGCCTATCAAACTATTTGGAAAGTAGAATGAGGAATTATATCTGATAAAATCATGCCTCACCTTGAAACAAACATATAACCACTTAACAAAAGGGTGTATTACCAGACAGCAGACGAACAAAGGACCAATTGGCAATTGATAAAGATATAGTTACTGACAGCAGACGAACAAAGGACCAATTGGCAATTGATAAAGATATAGTTACTAAGAGCAAGAAACGAGAAACAAACCGGGCAATGGTATGGATTGACTACCAAAAGACCTATGACTCACATTCATAGATACTTGAAACAATAAAAATGAACAAAATTACCATCATCAGTACAGAATTCAGGAATCAATGAAAACCGGAAAACCACCATCACATGCAACAACATATATATTGCAGAAATAAATATGGAATGTTTAAAATTTATTCCATAACATCACTGCTGTTCTGCATTGCCCTAAATCATATCTGCCAAGTAATCCAGAAAACAGGAATAGGATACATAAAGAAATGCTGACAGGTTATCAGCGATCTACTGTTTATGGACGCTCTAAAATTTTAGAGTAAAAATAAACGTGACATCATCTCCTTGATCAATACTGCTTAGATATGCAGTGAGGATATTAAAATTCGGCATTGAGAAATGTGGTACAATTATCGTCCAGAAAGGCACGATCAAAACAAAAGAAGACCTACAATCGACATCGGAAAAATCAACGATGTTTCAATGGGAAAACGATATGAGTACCTTGAGATATTATAACATCAAGAAAATGTGCAGAGTGAAGTAAAGTTCAAAGTTCAGAGAGAGTGTGAAAAGGAGTTAGACAAGTCTTGAAGTCCAAGCTAAATGGGGCTAACAAAATACAAGCCCTTATTGCTTATGCAATACCTGTAATTAGCTATACTGGAGGTATCATTGATTGGACAAGAAATAAACTAACTAAACTCGATAGTAAAACAAGAAAACTACTCACAGATCATAAAGACTTACACCCAAAAGCTGATGTAGACAGGTTTTATGTATCTCGGAAAATGGGAGGCAGAGGACTCAAGAAATTCAAAATGTCATTGAAGGAGAGGTTATAGGCCTTGTGGACTAAATCTGGAATAACAGCAAACTGAGCCACGATAGAAGCAGTAAATATACCAACCTCCGCAAACAAAGAGACGTATAAGAAAACAACGAAACAGACATTAGCAAATACTGGAAGCCAAAATCTGTCCATGGCAAGTATGTGCAACAACCTGATGAAACATCAACAAAACAATCGACATACATCTGTTGAAAGAGGCAGGTTTGAAAACAGAAACAGAGTAACTTCTAACTGCTGCACAAGATCAAGCTCTAAAAACGAAGTCACACAAATCAAAACAAAACTAAATCTCAAATTATTCCAAATGCTGACTGCAAATCCATGGATGAGACAGCAGAATACTGCTATGTGGATGTCAGATCCTTGCTGGAACAGAACACACCAAAAGACACAACGAAATAGCAAAACATATACATATAAATCTGTGTGAGAACTATGGAATAAAAACCCTAGAAAGAGCATGGATGCACCAACCAGAAGCAGTCACCAAAACAGAAGAAGTCAAAATACTGTGGGACTTTGAGATAAGGACAGATCGAGTGATTCCTGCACGAAGACCAGACGTTGTAGTTCTCAATACGTCCAACAGAACAGCAACAATCAAACAAGTACACACACACACACACACACACACACACACACACACACACACACAGATACATACATACACACACATACACACACACACACACACACACACAGAGATACACACATACACACACATACACACATACAGACACACACACAGACACACACATACACACACACAGACACAGACACACACACACACACACACACACACACACACATTTTTGTAGCTGATAAATAAATATTAAGTTATTAATATGGTTATCGATATTCGTAATCATCGTGTGGTCAGTACATAACAAAGTCAACTGTTTATCCAATAAAAATCAATTAATCGAGCACTCAACTAACTACTTGTTTCATAAACAATGCATAACACTGATAATTACTTTTTCACTAACTTCATCTAAAGAGCATGTTCTCTTAAATTTAGCATGACGTATATTCTATTTTGTGTGCAATACAAACATGCAAAATACAACGTGTTAAAAAATTAATTGCCAAACTTTGTTAAGTCACATTAAAGAAGACTCTCCTAGACTAAGCTTTTGGTTTGAAAATCGTGCAAATTTTGAGAATAAAAATTAATTCATAAATAGTTATTCGCACACTTCAATGTATTCCATCTTAGTTATACATCCTGCAATGTGATTTTCTAATTTTAGCAAAAATAATTAGTCATAGTATGACTCTCAAGAAAATACTAATTTAATTGTGTTGTTTATATTCTTGTAATATTCTTATAACATTTCATTAATTAAAAATGCTGATTCAATCGTAATTTCAGAATTGTACAAAGTACTACTAAATTGTTTATTAATTTCTATTATGATAACTATTATTTTATTAATTACAGTTATATTAATGATTGATTATTATTGTGTAAATTATTAATTACTAATATGCTAATTATTAATTACTATTATTGTAATTCTTATATTTATTAATATTAATCATTAATCCCTATTTTACTCATTCAGTAATATTATATTCAAAAGTAATTACTATTATTATTGATTCCTAATATATTCATTATTAATTACTATTATCTTTATTATTAATTACTGTTTTATTCTTTAATAAAAACTATTGTATTATTTTTTATTATTTTATATTAATTATTATTTCCTATTGTATTAATTCCTATTACTATTATGTTAATTATGTATTACTATTATATATTTATTATTGGGCTGGAGTCACGTCAGCTCTTTTCGAGTATTCTTTGTTAGAAAACTTTAGCATCATAATATGTTTATTACGTAATAATGTTCGAAATGAAATACCTCACGTCCTTCGTAGAAGAGTAACTGTCCGGAGACAGGCTGTGCTTTAAAAGTCTTGTTGTCATCGTGTCATCCACGGACATTGTATTGCTAAATTAACAGTTGTCAAATTGTAACTAAGGTTATTCTTACTGTGAAACTTCTGGGCTCTGATCTTCATTTCAGACTCAAAGTCGGTGAAGTTTACTTGCCACACGTTGGCCTTGTAATCGTTTTTAACTTCGTTCTTCAGAAGAAGTTAGAAATAAGCATTAGGACAATATATTTCAGAATTTTTTTTAAAGTATATCTGGTGGTGATGATGTGTATGTAGCGTTTTGCGTGTGTGTGTGTGTGTGTGTGTGTGTGTGTGTGTGTGTGAGTGAAAGACAGAGAGAGAGGAGAGAAAAGAAAGAACGAGAGAGATGTTTGTGGATGAGAAGTTAACTTTTAAAATAAACTTTGAAAGAGAAAGTAAATAGAATGATTTGTTTTCCAGTTATTTTGTTTAATTCACTGGTGCTTCATGTCCAATAAAAAACTTCATTGATTTTATAGACCGGACTCCACTGGTTTCCACAATTGTTATCCTGGTCATCTTTAATTAGATTTCACACAACGGATATGACAGGGGTGAAATTCGATATATATATATCCGTGTGATCCGTGTGTGTGTATGTGTACGCGCACAAAAACATTTCATTTTCTAACACAAACAATTTACAGCAATTTACATTCCCACAATAAATTTTCCTTTCCCCTTTTTAATTTTCCCTCTTCCTTTCAAAAAGTGTGGGATATAAATTATATTTTTGGTCAGGGACGATAAATATCGTGGACACGTACTCCACTTCGAACTTTGATGAATATATAATTAATCTAGAGTGTTTATCCTGTTTAAACATGAACAAATGTTCCCATTGACCCCATTGCCCTCGCTTCTGGAAACTTTCCATTTTGTGACTCCCATCGTCCTTGTTAATACACTGGTCAGGTCTTTCACCAGTTGGTGTGCTATTTGGTTATTATTTTTATTTAGATTATTTTCTTTATCTTTACACTGGTCTTCACTCCTTGTCTCCTTTGCCCTTTTCATGCTTTTCTTGATAATCTGGTCGATTCCCTTGTATTGTTTTGCTCCTTCTACTTCTGATTTCTTCTTTACAAGAATTAAAACTGAAAAAAATAGTAGCCCTATGTATCTCAGTGCGAATGGTTTGTGTTTTGTGTGTGTGTGTGTGTGTGTGTGTGCGCGCGTGAGTGTGTGTGCTTGCGTGTAGGGATGTGTGTGTATTTGAATGGGGGACATAAATATCGCTGTTGTGGGTATGTTAAATGTCCTACTTGAGCGAGGACTAAGCGTTCTCATTGTAGTATTTACGGTATAGTAATGTTATACGGCGAACGGCAGCATTCTACAATATTCATACAAACATTGAAAGCATAGAAAAACGAGAGGAAAGGAGAGTAAGGCACACACACAGACACACTCATAGACAGTTAACGAAAACAGAGAAACCATTGGGATCTATTCATTCACACTTACCCACAGATCGACTGTCATGTCCACCCACGCTGTACCACCACCTTTCTTCATCGTGACAATGACTAGACTTGACCAGCGAAAAAATTCAAGTAAAGTAATGATGAATTTCTTTATGCTGGAGTAGCTTTCACTGGTTCGAAAGAAGGTTGTGTAGTGCCTTTTATTAGAAAGTGCATTCAGCATGCATCCATAACTAATCAGAGAAATGTTCCGTTGACTAGCAAAGAGACCAGATGTTTTACAGATACCATCGCAGGACGGACCTCGCAACATAAGCAGACATTTTGAGAAGAATTAAAATCAACTCATAATCTTTATGAGTCTTTGCATAAATGTACAACAATCTGTTAGTACACTAATCTACTGCCAAGGATTTATCAACACGAATCAACATAACCCATGTGACTGATTGGTAGATTGGAACTTGTCTAGTCTTTATTGTTTAGATTTAGTTTAAGAACACATTTACAAGGAAATATTAATTGATTTGCAGTATAATACACACGCGCATACACACACAACAACACACAGCCAAATGCAGATAGTATACGACAAAGGTTCTATACGGCTCCATGCTGTTCTATACGGCTCTATGCTGTTCTATATGGCTCCATGCGGTTCTATACGGCTCCATGCTGTTCTATACGGCTCCATGTGTTTTAAACCTGTGCCTAACAACACCACAGCGTCACGGTATTATTGACTAGTTAAGAAAAGGAAGAAACGTCCTCCTCCCCCCCCCCCCCATTTTACATATGTAGCACACGTAGGTTTAAACTTTAAAGCATTAGTTTGTGTGTGCTCCATGAGACCTGTTTCTGGCAATGTCGACCAGATTTACAATGTGGGGTCCGAGAGTTAGCTTCTCAGCCACGTGGTGCCGTGTGCATTGTGCCATTGTTAGCTGATGTACAGTGCAAAGATATATACTTTTATCAGTATATGTTGTTTGATGTACAGGGCAAAGATATATACTTTTATCAGTGTATGTTGTTTGATGTACAGGGCAAAGATATATACTTTTATCAGTATATGTTTGATGTACAGTGCAAAGATATATACTTTTATCAGTATATGCTTTTTGATGCTTGTTAATTGTATTAGCAGTTTATATATTTAGAAAGGAAATAGTTTACATTTTAATTAATATACTTTTATATGATGAATATTGCCATGGTATTTGCGTATTTTACAATTCACGTGTATTGGAATGCCTTTCCTACAGCCCATCAACACAGATTTTATTTTATTTGAGGTTTAATCCTCTAGAATATATATTAGAAAGAGTTCTGTATTGAAGCATAATAATGGTAGTATCATTATATATTTGATTCGTTATGTAATTCTTAGGCATTAGCAGTCTATTGGATTAGAAACCAGTGTATTGCTGATGATATTCAAAACACTAACACAACGTAGAAAAAAGTGTTAGAGTTCGTAATGAATGCATCTGGTTACAAATCAAAGAGACCGCTTGTCTCCTGTATTACGATGTATTATTTCAGGAGAACCACGTTTCTAGCACTGATTATGTGATAATTATAATTACAATGAAGATTAAAGAAAGTTTAAATCACAATGATATTCACTACTTTGCGAGCTTGGTTTTGACGTATTGAGGATGAATATACTAATGGGTCAGTAAGTTCACATTTTTTTTTTTAATCACAAATGGTTATCTCTGCCTGATCACAATTTTCTTCAGGAAACGAAGGTATTAAAAATATAACTGTTTTTTGTGGTCTTAGAATGCTCAACATTGTACTTCGTCCAGGTTGTGTTTTGAACAGAGCAACATACAATCACTCTATACAAACACTTCACAAATGCAGATATAATATAGCTCTGTGGCGGAGTAAATTTGCCTATCCCTATTTCTAAACTTAACTGTTATATGTCAAAGTGAGCTTACAATTGCCTCTGCTTATGTAGATATTTTTAAGTGTTGGAGTTCGAATAAACAACTCAGATAAAGAATATGCTAGAAATTGCTGATGCAATCGAAACCAGTTCCAACTAGATGCCTAATTTTTCTGACTAATAGTCTCATACTTGTTCATAACAACTTCATCCAGTGGGATTGGACCGAAAGTTACTTTGTTGAAGAAAGCCTATACTATAATAACTTTGATTTGAACATAACTCAAATCCAGAGGCAATCGTTAGCTCATGGTACGTTAACTAACCGATAAAGAAAGAATGGCCTAGGAAATATTTCATACATGTTTGCTATTGATCTATGATTTGAATTGGAGAATGCTTTACGTAATTGAAGCCTTATTTCTACGTTCGCTAATTTGATTACTTTGTACATTATTCTTGTGAATTTTAATCGATGCTATATTTCTTATGTTGCATATGTATAGGGCTCATGAATATTGCTGCAGGCTTTGTTAAGTTGAAAATGTACGAGAGAAAGAAGTTTTACAGATGAAATATGGCTGAAATTTAACGCTGCTTTAATTTGACTTTTGAAGTGTAAATTGTGCCATTTTCATTATATAGTCTTGCGCCTGCTTCATTCTGGATACTGTACTGTACCGAATCATGTTGGTGTGTGAATCCAGCATTATCATGAAATTTATCAGTAAACGTGTTCCTGTAAGCTGATATCTGTGAATTTCATTCGAGATTCTATATGGCGGAATTTGGTGGCTTGAGTTTGGTCACAAGAATTCATGAAGATTATTTTGAACATTCCTCATGGTGTGGTTTGTAGTACACATGAAGATTCTGGAGCATTCTACCAGATATATTTTGATAGCACATATGAAATTCTGAATGATTCTCCACGTCGTGAGTGCACCAAGATTCTTAGTTGTATAACATTCCAAGAAGGATACATTGGAGTGTCAAATAAATCAGAAAGACAGTAGGACTGCCATCATATACTTATTTGTACTTTTGAATGTTAGAAATACTATTATATAATACAAGATATTTATCAAACAAGTCAGTTATTTTTTTTAATGCAGGAATTCAGTATAGGAGGATAATGAGGACTCGAAGAGAAGTAACAATTGAATATATCTTATCTTACTTCATTAATGCATAGAAAATCTTTTCAAATAGCCAGCTTGATAGATAGATAGATAGATAGATAGATAGATAGATAGATGGATGGATGGATGGATGGATGGACGGACGGACGGACTGACGGACAGACAGACAGACAGATAGATAGACAGACAGATAGATAGACAGATAGATAGATAGATAGATAGATAGATAGATAGATAGATAGATAGATAGATAGATAGATAGATAGATAGATAGATAGATAGATAGATAGATAGATAGATAGATAGATAGATAGATAGATAGGTGGATGGATGGATGGATGGTTGAATGGATGAAAAGAGACAGAGATACTAACAGAATGTAAGATTGCAAATAGACAAAAAGACAAGTACATGGACACACACTTGACGTGATATTTGTTTGAATGGCAGAAGTGCGATATCGAGACCTACCAATTATAACATCCATCTTGTTACTCTCATTGACAGTCATGTCAATAAAGTCGTAAAGCCCTTGGCCATCATGGCAGTCAGTATTTCGCAAAAAGTATGAATACCGTAAACCATTTTTACGCGTGTTCACTAGGGTCGAATCGGTGTTGAGCCTCTGGGTCATGTAAGTAGCAGTGCGAACACTTTCCTCACCAAACGGATTCAATCCTGTGTTTGGTACAAGAAGGCCAATTTTAATTTCTTTTGACTCAGCTGGTTCGAGGACAGCAAACATGCACAGGAACATATTGATAAGAGCAATCCCTGTCTGGTTATTGTTCTGGAATCTTTTACGTGACTTACAGGAGTGTCTGCCACTAAATGAATAAACTTCTGTGACACTGAGCATTCGTTCACTTCTAAATTGTGTGATCGTGTGAGTAGTATTATATTCCATAAGTTATTTTTTCAGTTTTTACTTCTTCAGGCAACAGAAAAAGAGATCGGACAAAAACAGTAGGTCTGATGTTTGTTGAGAACAGTGCGTCTGTAAAAAGAAGTACTTTCCTTCTTTATATATTAGCAGTTTGCCATATAAATCAAAACAAAATTTACTTTCCACTTTCAAGGTCGCATAGATCGTGCAGCAGTAATAAAATAATGGATCGGTCTTTCGGATAAACTATACCAATAAATATCTATGATTCATTCTTTATAAATCTTTGTCCGTTTTCTTAGTGGTATGAGTGTATACCCCACCTGTTCAGCTCTGTGTAAATAGAACACGCCAGCAAGCGCCCAAGTCTCTCTCTGCAGCAGCAGCCATTCCAACTACTCTGCCTAAATCTAATCTCCTTTGTTTGAACAATTCTATACAATCAATTTCCAAGTCTCAAGTGGTTGTGTTTTCACATTCCACTAAAAGACAGGAGCGGGTGATGCTATAAAATTTGCACTACACTATAGGCTTGTGCGATTTTTAAAAATTCATGCATAATATATAGTATTTACTCTGTGTACTAGTGAAAAATTATAATCACTCTATCTAAGTTGCTGAAAACGTCAATTATCTCTCTAAATCAAACTCAAAATGTTCAATGACGTCAAGCTAAGTGAGGAAAGAGATATGTCGTCATTGACTTAGACGAGATCTGTTAAAAAAAAAAAAATAAAAAACTCTTAACAAAGCACAAGATTTATGATTGCTAAGTAAGAACGAAGGGAAATGGAGTTTAACCCTGTAGATTTATGTTGTTAATTCTTTCTCTGGGAATGTGGACAATGGTTCTGAAACGCTATTTCGCCCGTAGATGTGTTAGTGATTTTACCTGTACTATATTCTTTCGATTAGTAAAAATAATTCCATAAATCTGTCAAAAATTGTGTTCATTCGTTAAACTTTTATCTTATTTCTTTCTTGCCACTCTGTGACCCTGTATTGGATGGTTACTTACCGTTTATGAGTAAAACATCCAAGTCTAACTATTACACCGAACATGTGGTCGCCCGTCTTGTAGTAGTAGGCTTTTGTAAAAAAATAAAATTAAAAAAAAAAATAATAATAAATCTAAACTTATACTAGATAGCAGTCTAAAGGCTGACGATGTTGAAGAGTATAAATTACAAGAAGTTCTGTTAGTTTGCGTTTTTTATACTTGCAATACAATTACTAACATATTTTCTTCTGATTTAACAGTAAATAAATATACTGACATATTTTTCTAGAGATATAAGTAACAACATATGAAAATAAATATAAATACAGACTACATCAGAAAGGGTTCTGAATTCAGAAGATGGTGTGTATAGAAGACTTAAAAGCTTCTTACGTAAGATGTTGTGTATAGAAGACTTAAGAGCTTCTTACGTAAGATGTTGTGTATAGAAGACTTAAGAGCTTCTTACGTAAGATGGTGTGTATAGAAGACTTAAGAGCTTCTTACGTAAGATGGTGTGTATAGAAGACTTAAGAGCTTCTTACGTAAGTTGGTGTGTATAGAAGACTTAAGAGCTTCTTACCTAAGATGGTGTGTATAGAAGACTTATAGCTTCTTACGTAAGCAACATTATTTTCATTTCAGTGTCCGGGAACTCAAGAACTAGTTCAATTCAAACTAAAAGCACGAAATACTAATATCATGACAATATATTTTTAAGTGAATGAAATTTACTTTGTAATGATGCATAGACAAGCTGCTGTTGTTGTTTTTTCCTCAGTAAATATAACCTTCCTTAGTATTCTACTGCTCTGTTGGCTGTTTCACAAGTTACATCCACCCTTGAGTATTCTCTGAAATACTTTTACAATGCCTTCACTTATTAGTAATATATCCCTGATGAAGTTGCTATGGAGGTTTCCACAGAAGCTGACTGTATATTTCAAAGTAGTGTTGCGACTATTACTATGTCTAAAGAATATCCAAGGACACATTGCTACTGATTCCCTTATGAAATCTTGCTTGGCATTCAGCATAGCTTTACCTTAACTGGCTGATCGCCAGCCTTGAGAAATGAGGAACTGGAGGTTTTCATTCTTTCTTGTTTGTTGGTAACGCTTTACCAAAGAGTACTGCTATCCTTCTGGCTTTCTCTCGTCGTGTCTTTCTCTCGTCGACCAACCTGTGTATTTTTTAAGTTATCCCCCCCCCCCCAATGGGGAAGGGTTTCTGTTCCTGAGTTGACGTAAAGAGTGTTCATTCATTCCCCATAATACTTTTATCAGATTAATTATCAGATTAATTTGAAATACTTAAGTTAAAACTTGAATCTGATTTTATACAAGATTCGAGAAGTACATATACTCATTTCTCCGCAACCTTTAATGATTTTGCTCCAATCCCACATCTTAATATATTCAAGTGAATGTGTACTGCATAACAAAATGGG
>CM054179.1:95574374-95594374 GCA_028829895.1 Sinotaia quadrata
GGAAAAGATCTCCACTCAGGACAGGCGCGTCATGCCAAGGGCGCTTAGAGCTTCCGAAGTAAGTTTCCAAAGCGACGCTCTCCAGACCTGCGTTCAGCCGCAAGGGAGATCATTTCATTTAAACCCTTGCACGTTTGAGAAACTAACTTCTTCGCGAACTACTGTGTAAACGTAAAAGGTTGTAGTCCCGTTGGAAACGCTTTACATGTGCCGGCAAATTTTTGACACCGGCTCTCTTTAAACATTTGTATATATACATGAATCTTGCATGGATACAGGTATTGGGTGTCCAGTGAGAGACATAATACCTTCAATGCATTGAGGCAAATTGCATTTAAAGCCCATTTCGATGCAAACTGACAGAAATGTGCAAACGTCACTACATTCAACAGGCAATCCATACACGCACTCTTTACTTTGATAAGCTTCCTTATTTAAAAAAAAAATCCTATGGTTTCGAAACTATGGTAAAGAGCAGTATTATTAGCAGAATAAGGAAATAGCTTTCCGACGTCAGAATCCAGTGACGTTTTGTTCGATGATAGCATGCACAGTTCAAAACGTCTCGATGGGTTAATGCAAATGCCCGGATATAAATATCAATGAATTGTGGTAGAGGGAAATAAAGAAAGAAAGATGCAAAGCAAGAAACAAGTAAGCAAACAAATAAAATAAGATTTAAAAAAATGCGAAATAGAGAAAGACTGACAAGGACACAGAGAGAAAGAGAGGAGGCAGTGAGAGAGAGAAAATTGAGAGAGAAGACAGAAAAGAATAAAGGAGAAAGAAATGTAAACGTGAGCAATGCAGAGAAGAAAGAAAGAGAGAGAGAGAGAGAGAGAGAGAGAGAGAGAGAGAGAGAGAGAGAGAGAGAGAGAGAGAGAGAGAGACGAAGAAAGAAGTACGGAATGAAATAATCTATGGTGGGTGCAATCATTGATCGGTGGCGTCTATTGGTCTCGTATACAAACGAGGTCTGCTGGATGCTCATGTTAAAGGCAATCTATTTCGCTCAGCGCCTTAGGTTACCCTTCCCTGCTGCGGATCGTAATTATCGGCCTTTGTTGCACCCCTAAGATGATTGTTACATTACAGGACTGCCTAGTCACAGCGGGTGCAAGAAAGGTCGGGTGGGTTTCAGGAAAAAGACCAATGTTGTTGCTTGTCATTCAGCTTTTCAACTTTTCAGTCAACCCAAGCCTTCGTTATTTCCACCCCACCTCTCCCACTCCCTCCAAATCCCACTGCCAAGCTATAGTGCTTGGTATGTTTACCCGGGTTTGAGTTGATTGTATTCCTTGCTTCTTGACGTGCAGTGTTTGTAAAGTTTTTTCAAGTTAGCAGTTGTAAACGGGAGCATTGTTGCTGGTACCGCCCTCCACCCCACCCCACCATCGCCCCACACTATAATGTTTTAACTTTTGAAAGTTTTTCCATTGCACACTTAACTTTTTGATTGTGCATTTTCTCAGGATAAGATTGCGATCATTTTCTCAGTCATAAGATTGCGATCATTTCTGAAGAGAGAGAGAGCGCTAATTATTATTAACCTAACTTTCCTGTCCAGCATAGCGACTATGATAACAGCTACATCAACCACCACATTAGCTTATGGACTACCGGGTTAATGCAGACCTTTGTCAGACAGACATGAGCGCCAAGAACTCACCAGTCACAAATCACCATCACCGCTCTACAACGTTTGCTTTCAACAACCTTCCACTCGGTCTTTCACCACCTTCCACCCTTCCACCCTTCTCAACAGCGGTACGCATTATGCCAGGAAGTGATATCGGTCCAGGCCGGATGCTGCCACCATCCTAAGCAAAGAAGAAGATTTGTGCACTTTCTCCTTTCTTTTCGTAGGAAGGAATAATCGAATTGCAATCATTTCTGAAGAAAATGCGCTCTAATAATTATTTTTGCATAGAATAGAGATTTCCCAGGAAAATTATAAACAGCGGCCAATTTGATTAAATCACTTCAGCTGCCATACAAAACCAGGACTTACTCAGAAACGAATGCTCCAATAAGAATGGTATCAGGTTTCTGTAACAGTATATCGGATTCGCACTTAATAAATAATAATGGCCCGGATACGGATAATAATGATCTGGAGATGAATAATAATGATCTGAAGGTGAATAATAACGGAACGAATAAGAAGAAGAACGTGAAGACGAATAATAATGACCTGAAGGTGAATAATAATGACCTAGAGACGAATAATAATGACCTGCAGGCGAACAATAATGACCTGTAGATGAATAATAATGAGACGAATGACAATGATCTGGAGACGAATAATAATAACCCGGAGACGAATAATAATGACCTGTAGATGAATAATAATTACCTGGTGACGAAAAAGAATGATGTGGAGATGAATAATAAAGACCTGGAGGTGAATAATAATGAGACGAATAATAATGACCTGGTGACGAATAATTAATGATATGGAGATAGATAATAATGAACAGAATAATAATTACCTGGAGATGACTAATAATGACATGGAGATGAAAATAATGAGACGAATATTAATGACATAGAGACGAATAATAATGATATGGGGGAAAATAATAAGGATCTGGAGATGAATAATAATGACCTGAGGTGAATAATAATGAGACGAACAATAGTGACATAGTAACCAAACAAAAATCTCAAAACTCATGTTTTCTTTCTCCTCGATTAACAATTGGGAGAGCTACATGATAACCATAAAACTTCGTACCCAATTGAGATCTCTTTATACATTATTCTTTCCTCGAATAATGGCTGTAGTAACCACAAAATTTCCAAACAGATACAATTTATCTCTACATAGAGACGAATAATAATGATATGGGGGAAAATAATAAGGATCTGGAGATGAATAATAATGACCTGAGGTGAATAATAATGAGACGAACAATAGTGACATAGTAACCAAACAAAAATCTCAAAACTCATGTTTTCTTTCTCCTCGATTAACAATTGGGAGAGCTACATGATAACCATAAAACTTCGTACCCAATTGAGATCTCTTTATACATTATTCTTTCCTCGAATAATGGCTGTAGTAACCACAAAATTTCCAAACAGATACAATTTATTTTCTAAATTTTCTCTCTTCTAATTGTAAATAAATGATTACAAGGTAGATAGATCTAAGTAGTAAGGTTATCAAAGAATTTCGTACTATTTTCTTTCTTCACGAATAATGATGGACAGAACTACGAATTAATCCACATAACATGACGTCAGTTTATTGTGTCTGTCCTATTCTTTATATTCACAGAACACAACGTCATTTTAATGTGTCTGTCCTATTCTTTATATTCACAGAACATGACGTCATTTTATTGTGTCTGTCCTATTCTTTATATTCACAGAATATGAAGTCATTTTATTGTGTCTGTACTATTCTTTATATTCACAGAAAATGACGTCATTTTATTGTGCCTGTCCTATTCTTTATATTCACAAAACATGACGTCATTTTATTGTGTCTGTCCTATTCTTTATATTCACAAAACATGACGTCATTTTAATGTGTCTGTCCTATTCTTTATATTCACAAAACATGACGTCATTTTATTGTGTCTGTCCTGTTCTTTATATTCACAGAACATGACGTCATTTTAATGTGTCTGTCCTATTCTTTATATTTACAGAACAATGATAGAGCGCGTTTCTAAGTAGCGGTAGAATATCATTATATATTCTGTAGCTCTTAATGTTTCTCTCTGTGAGAATAACGATGGACAGATCTATGAGACCATTATTATTTTTCACTTTCCTCGAATAAGGATTAGGAGCGCTGCATAGTAACCAGATAATTTTTTTCCCCATTTTCCGATCCAAATTTTTCTCCCTTTTCGAAAAAGGATAGATAGAGTTACAAAGTAGCAACTGGAGTTTTCAACATAAAACTTTTTTTCTGTCCTAAAGTGTTCTTTCTCCGAATAATGGGCGGGAAAATTAGTAACCTCAAAATATAAAAGCAGCTTTGGGCTCCTTTTTTTTTTTGTTTCCTCAAATAGCGATTAGGAGATGACTGACTGAATGTGGTCGAAAACGATTTTGCGCTGCGACTGAGAGGGCTAGCCACAAATTCTCAAATCATTCACACACACACACACACACACACACACACACACACACACACACACACACACACACACACACACACACACACACACACACACACAGAGGCGCACACTCCCCGTCTCCTAGATTTCTCTCTTCCCTCTTTCCCCTCCCTCCACACTTCTCGTTCATTTCTTGATTTATCTGCTCCTTCTTCGTGTTCCGCATTGTTCCTTACCTCCTTTCATTACACCACCACCACCCACCTTTTCATCTTTATAAATTGCACTTTGCTTTTTTAAATATCTTTAATATTTACTTTCTCTTGCTAATTCCATACACGTCCTATTTTCTCTCTCCCTCCTCCCCCACTTAGCTTACCTCTGCTTCCGACCCCTTTAATTTTCCTCTGTGTATATTACAACTCTCAAAATGTCTGCTCACTCTTCATTCCTCCATCTTTGTCCCAAATTTCCCCTACCCCGCCGTGCTGCTATCTCTGTGCTCAAGTCCCATTTCTTCATTTCTTTTGTGTGTGTGTTTGTGTGCATGGTTGTTTGTGTGGGTGTGAGTGGTGGTGGTGGTGATGGTGGTTGAACTACTTTTCCTCCAGGTCTATAATATATTTTCTTTATGCTTCATTTCTCCAGCTCTCTAAATTCCTAGTTCATTTCTCCAGTTCTCTACAAATTCCTTCTTTTCTGCAACTTTTTTCCAGCTCTCTATAAGTTCATTCTTTGCTGCTATCTTTCTTCAGCTCTCCATAAGTTCTTTCTGCTACCTCTCTCCAGTTCTCTAAAACTTTCTTCTTTTCTGCCACCTTTCTCCTGTTCTCAATACGTCCCTTCTTTTCTGCTCTTTTTTCTCCATCTCTCTACAACCTATTTTGCTATCTTTCTCCATCTATCTAAAACTCTTTCTTTCCATTGTGTCTGCTACCTTTATCTAGCTCTCTACCAAATCTTCTTTCCTTCGTCCTTCCTCAAGCTCTCTACCTTCTTTTCTTTTACCTTCCTCTAGCTCTCTACAAGCCCTTCTTTTCTGTTACATTACACCAACTCTCTACAAGCCCTTATTTTCTGATACATTACACCAGATCTCTACAAACAATTCTTTTTCTGTTACATTACACCAACTCAAGTCCCTTCTAATTTTGTTGTTGTTACATTAAACCAAACTTGCTAATTTTTCAAGAACTCCAAACTATATTTTCTTACCTTTCTCTTCTATTGCATTCATTTATTCCCTCCCCATTATCTCCCTACCACATCTCACTACAAGTTACACTTTCTCTCTACTTTCCCTACCACATCTCACTACAAGTTACACTTCTCTCTACTTTCCCCACCACATCTCACTACAAGTTACACTTTCTCTCTACTTTCCTTACCACATCTCACTACAAGTTATACTTCTCTATCTACTTTCCCTACCACATCTCACTACAAGTTACACTTCTCTCTCTACTTTTCCCTACCACATCTCACTACAAGTTACATTTCTCTCTCTACTTCAATCGGTCCAATCTCATGTGATCAGTAAATTAAATTAAACAAAAAAATAGATAATGAATCGGGTGCAAGTTAAAAGCTCATCACATCTATATAACTAAAATAAATAACGGATATAAAAACAAAAATCTAACTGCAAAATGACAGATTAAAGATATCATCTGACAGACTGCTCACTGATACGGTCTGTTCATATGCAAGCTTTACCCCTTCTTTTAATTTTAAAAATGATTTCAGGCTTAAACATTTTAATGTTGTGAGTAAGTGTATATATTGGTGTGATTGTGTGCGTTGATGCGTGTGCTGGTGTGTGTGAGAGAGAGTGAGTGTGTGTGTGTGTGTACAAATTGGGTGCGTGTATTGGGGGGGGGGGTGAGAGATTTTTTTAGGTGGTGAGGTGGGAGGAGGTGTTTGAGCTTATTACTGTAGCCAGCTTTACAATAATGCAAAGAGTCCAGAGATTATTGCTGTAGCCAGCTTTACAATAATGCAAAGAGTCCAGAGATTATTGCTGTAGCCAGCTTTACAATAATGCAAAGAGTCCAGAGATTATTGCTGTAGCCAGCTTTACAATAATGCAAAGAGTCCAGAGATTACTGCTGTAGCCAGCTTTACAATAATGCAAAGAGTCCAGAGATTACTGCTGTAGCCAGCTTTACAATAATGCAAAGAGTCCAGAGATTACTGCTGTAGCCAGCTTTACAATAATGCAAAGAGTCCAGAGATTACTGCTGTAGCCAGCTTTACAATAATGCAAAGAGTCCAGAGATTACTGCTGTTGCTGTGCCAATTGGGCTGCTGCTGATTAGTTGTAAGCATTGACTGCTTAGCCTTAGACTCCTTAGAGCATGCCCTTTTACACTCAGAACAGTCCCACCGTCAGACTAGTTAATGCTCAGTCCAAAGTGTGTAATCGCAAACTGTTAATGTCCCATGATGCAGTATTTCCACTGATCTCTTAGTGTGACGTACGAGGGGCTTGTCAGTCAAATGTCGTCATTGACTGGGTACAATTGCTTGGGAAAGCAATATCTCTGTGTCTTACATGTAATTTACACAATTCGTTGAAATGCATAATCCTTTTGTATCATCCATTCATATATTAGAAACATAAGCATCTCTATGACGGTAAGATGGTTAACTTGTAATAATGAACATAATTCCACTTAAAACATAATATAAAGTAAAATTAATTTTGAATAATAATTTTCAGTTGGAAGGAATAGTCATTGTTATGCTAATGATCTTTCATCGACGTCACAACATTATATGATTATTTGGCAATTGTAGCCTGTTTGGGGTGAAATATTGCCAGAATCATGATCATGATAGGCCTTTTATTTTCCATCTTTAAGCAGCAGACTTTCTAAACCGAAACTATAAGAAATTGTTCCAATTCAACACCATCACGGTCCATGAGTGCAGAAAACGTTATAGTGTTTTAATTTCATGACCATCCTCCTTGCTCTTTATATTCCATGCCCACGACGACTCATTTCCGTGACGTGAGCAGAACACGTCGAGCAATGCTCTTGTCACCAATACCGTACGTGACCTGAGCACTTTTCCCGAGCAGCGACGGAAATTGCCGACAGTAAGCCGAACTCTCAAAGTAAGACGGTTTTGCAAAGACGTGCGAGAGAAGAATGCAAATTAAGAGCTGAGGGACTTTCACCAGATGGTTCCGATGCGTGGTAAATTCGAGCAGATTCAAATTTGACGGATTCTGGTCTTCTAATTTCCCTGTGTGACGAGAAATGTTCGATTTTTTTTTTTCTTGTCGAGAGGGAATGAGGATTATTTCTGGTGCAAGTGCTGACTTTTTGGTTTTGAAGAACTTGAAACAAAACTGAACAATTATTGCCACTCTGTCAATCTTCTGCACGACACGCACGCACTGGTAAATATCGTCTACTCAGTACTGCTTTCGTACGTACACACACACACACACACACACACACACACACACACGCGCGCGCGCGCGCATGAATTTAATAATGCACGTAGGAGAGACAATATATATATATATATATATATATATATATATATAAAATGCAATAGTGAGTAACAGAAAAGCAAAAATACTCCCTTAGATCTCCAAAGAATAGAGTAGGGAGTGAGATAGAGACAGGAAGGGAGAGAGAGAAAAAAAAACCCCAGAGATAATTTTAGTAAAATGTGATAGAGGTGTGTGGAGAAACTATTGAAACTATTAATACACATTTTGAATGATTTTACAGTCACATATAGCACATTGCGAAATTCAGTGATAAAAATAAATATAAATAAAATGCTTTTTCAGACTTGACTGTAGTCATTTTGGGATAGTAAAACACTTTTAAAAGTGTCCTATTTGACTTTATTCTACTCCTACCCAAGTCATAGAAACTTCTTCTTGAGCTCTGTTTTAAACAAATATTATGACAAAAAGAAACAATAACAAATGTTTTAATTTAAAAACAGAGAAGATATTGCATCTACATTTTCATGAACACTTTTCCTCAGCGCACAGAGGGACAAGTTCCGCGCACACAAATAAAATATTAGAGAGCACGTTAGTTATAATTATTATTAATTAATAATCTATAACTAATTATAAGTGATGAGAATCTTAATTTATGATATTAATAACTCTCCAGAAGACACCACTCCTCTCTCTCACTGGGCAGATATGCGGATGCTGTAAAAGTGTTCTCTCTTCCACAACATTAAAGCCAAACATTTACTGTCATACATTATTTCCATATGTATAAAAACTTTTTATTAAAGGAGAAGACAAATCTGTCTTTAATCTATATTTGGCGAGTCCCCGTACACCCACTTACTTGACATCAATATTTCCACGAAACCATGTTTGAATAATGCATTTATTTATACAGTCTTATATCTTTAATACAATTCAAACAATAGTGTCAATACAAACCACAGGATAGTTCTTATCAGAGAAAAGAACTGGAGTTAACTAGAGTTAAACAATAATAGCTTATATGTAACCTTGTATGGATGAAGTTACAATGTTCTTTTTGTGCGCTTTTCTTATCAAAGTCACAAGTTTATTGTTCACGTCATTTCCACATGTTTCTCTCCTCACGTTTAAAAAACTGATTTGCTCATATTCTCTCGGAGCTAACCTGGCTGTTCATTTGCCATAACAGCTCCTTCTAGCAGAACAACAATTGTAGCAATTTTCCAGTAACTTCTTTGTACCAGAAATTACTCAATGTGGTCAGCGTACCTTTTCACAATACATCTGTACTCGTGTATATATGTGTGTGTCTGTCTGTCTTTGTACTTATATATGACTGAACACAGAGTTCCAAGTTTATTAAATCCACAATAACACTGAATGATAAAAATAGCTACCCATCTCGGGCTAGCAATAAATCTACGTTAGGTTCATTTGTTCAATAGAAGAGGTAGAGTAAGTACTCATAAGAATTTCAATGTGACAGTCTAATACGAAATCTAAATTGCAAAATAGTAATGCTAACGATGAACAATGACAACCACTAAGTTTGATGGTTGTTAAAATAGTTACAGTCAATGGTGTATACAGCTATTGCAAAAGATAGAGTGTAGCCCTTTCATTCAACATGGCATACAATGGTTATAAGTCATGAATTGAATAATTGGTTAAAGTTAATAAAAATGCAATGTGTAAAGTATCCATACAACCATCAGCTTCCCTCACATATTTCTACAGTAGGAGAACTACACTGCTCATAATAGCAGCTCACTAAATATTCATACCCAAATACTAGCTTGTTTTTAAAAAATAACAATTTCTCGATACAATTACAAGTTCAGAAAAAATACGAAAATTAATTAAATATTAATAGAAAGTATTAATTATGCAATTAATTATATTTAAGTGGTGGAATTATATATTTTTACCTATATGTGAGAAAGAGCCTTATGAGTACATGCGTCTATGTGTGTTTAACGTACATGGTAATGCATTTGACATTATTTATCTTTCATTTGCCAATAGGAACGTTACTGTTTACCTATTACGATTTTTATCTTGAACATGACATACCTTTGACTTGATTGTAACAAAACACAGCTAAAAAAAAAATATATATATATATAAATCAATTATACGAATGAAAGGATTCCAGCTGACAATTAACAGTGAGGTACTGACTGCCAGCCTGCTCCCAGTAATCTTAGTATTCTTTCGAGTGTCCTTCACTTCGTCAAGTCACTGAAGGTTTTGTCCCTCCAAAAGGTGAGCCAGCTACAATCGTCGTAGGCAGCAATGGGTACAAAGGCTTTATAGAAATTAGTTGCTGCCATTAACGTGTGATAACACTCGCTTGTCGGTTTGACTGGTTACTGCAATTAACGTGACGCAAAACGTGACAGAACTGGACTGGCGAATCTTTCTGTAGGCACAGATAATTTTCTGTTCGCGACTGTCTCATAGAAATGCACCAACCTGCAATGTTGTTTACAGCCAAGCAAAGGGGAAGACACAGTTCAACAGAACACACTTTTGGAAGACTACAGACGCAGAGGTAGTACTGCTTTTCCCGCTTATTCGTAATTTGTTAAGGAGAATGAAGTTGAAAGTGTGAAGATTGTTTAAAATTAGAAATAAAATAGCGTTTTGTTTCCTACATGCCTGATACGCATACCATTTTTTTTATTCTAAAATTTAAATCAAGACCCCTTTGTACGATACAATCAGTAAAATGTTTTTCTTGACCTATTTATTTCAAGGTTTGGTGGAGATACGGGCTTTGTATAGTTTCAACAGTCCTATCTCTGTCCGTCTGTTTCGGTTTCATGGTGTTGGCAACGGACGGTTGAAATTTACCTTGTCCCGCGAACTGTGTCCAGCACACAACAAATGCCTGGTGATATTTTGGATTAGGTAGACAGTGAGCGAATGCCTGGCGATATTTTGGATTAGGTAGACAGTGAGCGAATGCCTGGCGATATTTTGGATTAGGTAGACAGTGAGCGAATGCCTATGCTATAAATTTTACATGAAAACACTTCGGATTCTTAACTCAATGTGCATTTAGCCCTAGGACCGGTATTCAGAAAAATAATTCGTTAAAGCTATTTAAATAGCTATGATTCAGTTAAATAAAAATATATTTAGCTATTTAGCTAAACAAAATTGTTTAGCTAACTTCTTTCTCTGAAGTTAATTAGAAAAAAGAATTCAGCAGAAGTTCAGTATAAATAGTCTCTTTGAAAGTGAATGGAATTCCAAGCAAAATAAAAGTATTTTAAAGGATTAGTTTGGAAAAACCGCCTACAGTGTACTTACGTGTTAATACTATTTTTTAAAATATCTATGAAGTTAGAGATTGCAGAAGATATTGCAAATACAGCTATCTGGCAGAAGACATTGTAATACGGTTATCTGGCAGAAGACATTGCAATACGGCTATATGGCAGAAGACATTGCAATACGGCTATATGGCAGAAGATATTACAAATACGGCTATCTGGCAGAAGACATTGCAATACGGCTATATGGCAGAAGATATTGCAAATACGGATATCTGGCAGAAGACATTGCAATACGGCTATATGGCAGAAGATATTGCAATACGGCTATATGGCAGAAGACATTGCAATACGGCTATATGGCAGAAGATATTACAAATACGGCTATCTGGCAGAAGACATTGCAATACGGCTATATGGCAGAAGATATTGCAAATACGGATATCTGGCAGAAGACATTGCAATACGGCTATATGGCAGAAGATATTGCAAATACGACTATCAAATGATACTGAAGAGCCATTGAGATTTACAGGTATCGAAATCAGTCTATGGGAATTTTCAAAAGAATTAAGTTCTAATAAATCTTTTACTAATGAAAATCTTCCTACCTAAAACAGCAGTTTTAATGAAAAGTTTTAATCACTTCGTACTTCATTAGCTTTTGCAATAATGAAAAGTTTTAATCACTTCGTACTTCATAAGCTTTTGCAATAATGAAAAGTTTTAATCACTTCGTACTTCATTATCTTCTGCAATATTAAGTAGACGAGTGCGCTTGATTGAATCCTAATAGTTACATGATGAAGTGCATTTTGATATAATACTTCAACTGAAAGCTAAGTCCTGCATTTTAAATGATAGGCCATGAAGATTCTCCAGCAACAAAAGTTAGTTCACTATGCCGTCACCAAGGCGGCGTCAAGAAGATAGGCGATGACAGCAGAAGAACGTCAGAAGAGTAAGTTGTTTGTTTTGTTTTGTTTTTTAAAAAAATGTTGTGGTGTTTGATCCCTTTGGAACGACACAAGATGAAAATTAGAATTACAGTATATTTTTTCGATATTTGGGAATTCGACAGTGTGAGTGTACAATTATTAAGTTTAAAATTATTTCTTTTACTGCATTTCGTCCTCTTTGGGTTCAACCAGACTCGTGTGCCATATATACAGTCTCGATACAACTGCGCTTGAAGGCAGAAGTTTATACTTTCCGTTAAAAGAAGTAAATGGATACGCTAACACCTAACTGTGAGTAATATCTATCATCAAGTGTTCAATTTGGAAGCAATATTAACAATTCATCAAAACCAAATAAATAAAATAAAGAGAACTACATTGCAAAGCAGCAAGAGTAGTAAACACAAATAATTGGTAATTATTTGAAGGCATCTTACAATATTATAACAATATTTTTTATTTATACATTGCTTGGAAAAATATTGAACACTTTCAAATTCTCTTTAATAAAAGTAATAACTATTGAACGTAACAGAATGCTTTATAGGTAATGTTTGTCACTTACTAGTGTTTCATTTCACAAAATAATATTTCAGTCAGTGGTGTTCGAAGACATGAGACAACGTTCCTCTGATCCGATGGAAGACAATCAAAATGAAGAGGATATTTCTTTCCTTTGAAGAAATACTTTATTACTGTCATAACGACTTTATACACTTCTCATATTCCTTGTGACCTTATACGAATTGTTCTCCGTGTACCCATTATCTCCAGGTATAATCTTTGCACCCTCCCCGCCCTTTTGTTTTGGGAGGGGACACATGGGAGGGAGGGGTTTAGTTAGCCGACACATCGTAGTATCGCCAGTTCAAGTTTTGAACATAACAAGCGAAAATAGAGAGCACTAACCCAGTACGTTTAAACGGTTTGTGCAGGCAGGCATAGGCTTTAGTAATCTATCTCTATAGCTGAGCCGCACACAATACGATCGGACCAGTTCGGCACACGACGTTAACCTTCGGAATATTTGCTTTGAGTATTAATAACAATAATTTTAAAAAAGAACTAGCGAAAATTTTAACTGGTTAGTATTGCTTTTAAACAACTGTTTCGTTAAATGTTACAACAAAAATTATTAATTCGACACAACCCAGTCGTTCTGTTATAAATGAACGATAAGAGCACTTTGTGAATTATATTTTCCTTTACGGACTTTGTCGAGCACAAGGTCCCGGGTGACTTCGGAAAAACAATTTTTTTACGTCAATTGAGTGAAAACAAAGACGTGAAGAGCAGTGTAAGTGATAATGAAGCCGGGGATATCTCGAATCTGTTATACAATTAAAAAAAATAAGAAAAAGATTAGCTCCTTATCAATAAGGGTCTGATGAAGCATGAAGTGAAATCGATTCAGTATACATTCGGAAGCATTGACAATACGGGGATGTAAGTCAATTTCATTAGATGCAGACGATAGATTTATCAGCAAACACGATTAACCGCTCTGATTAAATATAATAATGGAATGCTTAACAAATAGATTTATTATTAGAACGTAGATCCAGGTCATTTAGCATGCGGAATAATTGCTAAATGGCGCTATATAAACATCCTATTTTCTTTAAAGCAATGTTTGGACTTTTAGTTTTATTATATTCCTAAGACAATAATATAATATATACATTGACATTTTGAGGTGAGATACAAATAAGTATTAATAGTAATAAAATTGCATCTAAATAATATAATATATACACTGACATTTTGAGGTGAGGTACAAATAAGTATTAATAGTAATAAAATTGCATCTAAATAAGATAATATATACATTGACATTTTGAGGTGAGATACAAATAAGTATTAATAATAATAAAATTGCATCTAAATAAGATATATAAATACAACAACAAATACACCAAAAAATATATATTTTGTTAAAAGTAAATAGTGGCGAATGTAATCAAATTTACAACAGTATAAAATTAATAGATTATGTATTCTGCACAGATTTAAATTATAAAATGCATTACAAAATATACAAATTAAGGTTCAAACATATAAACTTTATTTTTTTTAGTACTCTAGGAAAATAAATGATAGGTTTCAGTCCTAACATACTATCAACAAGTGCAAGTTATGTTCAAGATTCTTGTTATAAACTCTGAAGATAATAAACATTCATTTTACTTTTGTCTGGCTTTAAAGTTCAATAGAAATATTAAAATTAATATGTGAAACCAATATCTGTAGTGTTTATATTTAGTAAAATAACGTGTCCTACCAGTTAGGGTTAAGTTCTACATACTTATATTATTTATCATGGATTGATACGGGTTTTAAGAAATCAATAATTACATTTTGAAACAGCGTAACATTAAATACCGTAAGAGTGAACTTATGCATATACTTCTCCCCCTTGTAATTTATATCCACTTGTCCGTCCGCTTATGCGGTTTTCATTTGGATGAAAGGACAGATGAAGAATAATATAATTAATGTCAATAGGACTTTTCTTGAGCCATTATCGGTTATTGTTATATTATTTTTTAAGTGAATAAATAATGATGGTTTGTGAACATGAATACAAAGTAAACAAATTGAAATTAGACAGAGGCGATTCTAACGAGAGAACGAGAACACACACACCCACCCACCCACACACACACACACACACACACACCACACCACACGCACGCACACACACACACACACACACACACACACACACACACATAGACATAGCCCTAGGATTGAAATAGAGATCAATTGTGCAATGGTCCGATTACAGAATCATTTTCATTTTGGGTCTTTTTTTTCGAATGTAATAGGTTCGAGTCAAATAAGTACATTTTATTATTGCTGAGATATGAAAGAGTGTGGAAAAAAGACAATTACCAAAAATAAATTTTTAAAAAATAGAGAAGAAAAGTTTTCAAAGTAAAGAAGAAAGACAAAGTTAGTGATAATTTCTATATTGTAACAAGAGCCGCCAATTGCCACTTTTGTTCTTTTTATGTAACCTACCCCAACAATGATTTGGACTCTGCCACTAGGTAATTTTAGAACCTTCTTTATTATTTTGGTTCGTACAACCCACGCCGGAACACACGCACACTCTTGCAGAGTGGTACTTTGAGATCATTTTAATACAAACAAACCCCTAGTGAGCCACAGACAGGAAGCGCACCACACTATTCCCATGTTGCCTTGTTCACCCTGAACTCCATGCAGCGAGGGCGACTAGCGAGAACTCCAACACACTCCGCGAGTGACGTCGGCGACTCTGACTTTTCAGGCCCGAGCATACAATTGAAAAGCGTCCGTCAGACGTCAAAATGGTCGGCTCTGCTATTCCCAGCGACAATTGGACAATTTCCTCAAATTCAATGGCACTTGTGCGACTGACTGTGCATGATCACTCGCCTAGAAAACGCCGATGACAGTTTTCACAACAACACCTTCACAAAGGCAGTGTCACCATAAGTTCTAAAGCTTGGAACTACAGTTATGCGAACCACTCCTTTATTTTCTCAGACGAAGTATTTCAAAGTGAAAATGGACTAGAACTTAAACATTTAAAAAATATAAATATATGTAAGACGTTTAATGCTGTAAGCTCGGTGTTCCATGAGGGTGTAAAAAGTTTATACTATTAAAATCTTTTATAATAAAAGGAATAGTTATACTTATATTTTGTTAAGAATTACAAATAATAGTTCGTAAGAATTACAAATAATAGTTCGTACTAATTTATTTTTTAATTAAGAAGAAAATGAGAATAAAACATTCTACAACAGATGACAGTTTGAGGGTTTACGTTACGGTTTGATTTGAAACAATATAATGCGTATGATTTTTTTTTTTGGGGGGGGGAGTTGTGCACTTCAAGTAAACGTAAATATATTTAATTAATTTCTTTAGTGCCATGTTATCTTATAATATGTTCAAATAAACCTCACTCTTTCAAATACAGTTATAAATAATTGTAGCTTTTGAAGTATTAATAGTAGTTATTGTGATTGTTGTCGTAGTAGTAACAGTTATATTAGTTGTTATGGTAGTAGTAACAGTTATAGTAGTTGTTGTAGTTGTTGTGGTAGTAGTAATAGTTATAGTAGTTGTTGTGGTAGTAGTAACAGTTATAGTAGTTGTTTTAGTAGTAACAGTTATAGTAGTTGTTGTGGTAGTAGTAACAGTTACAGTAGTTGTTGTGGTAGTAGTAACAGTTATAGTAGTTGTTGTAATTGCTGTGGTAGTAGCAACAGTTACAGTAGTTGTTATATTAGTATCTGTGAAAAGCAATAATAGGAGTAAAAGTGGTGCTTTTATTAAAAAGTACCTATCAATACCATGTGTCAGTACCGAAGACGAAATCAATTACAAAAGCAGACGTTTCTATTATATAGTTTACATCAGAACAATTTACTTTTAACAACAGCAGAAGTACAATATCAATATTTATGCTGTTTGACAAGATACACGTTATCTCAGTAGATAATGGCTTTAAACAAACAAACAAATATTTAGCTTTATCTTGATTAGCTTTTATTTGAAGTGATTATGATTTAAGTGAATATATATTCATAGGTGTTGAGTGATTTATTTTTATTTTATAATTGTATATTCATATTATTATTAGAAAGTACTCTTATGTCAACCATATAATTATATTAATTAATTCTGCAGTGGCGACGCCTCCTGAAAACAGTAATACTTATTTCCTCCAAATTCCGTTTCCTTCTTGTCTGCATGTTTTCGAATTTAACCTACAAACTTAAATATACTAAAATATTTTATTTTAAACATACCCTCCCATCCACCCCCCACCCCCACCTGCCCCTTGAAGTAATACGAGTTTTTGACTGAAGCTTTCCTTCAGAAGGCAGTGTCAATGTTTTTCTCGGCAACATTAACGTCGCGCCGAACTCTCGTCTTCATTTTGGGACCCGTGCTTACTTTAACAACAAACCAGAGTTGTCGCCCTCTCTGCTCGCTTCTCGCTGCTAGACACAGTTCTGACAGCTTCTCCTAATTATTTCCAATCGATAAAGCATCAGACGCGTCTGGTCCAATAGCTGTGATGCAAGAAATTTTCGGTGACGACAGATAAAAACTTTCTGAAGTCTTCACGCAATAGTCGCAAAAACCACATAGGCAATAAATGGTTGAAAGGTAAAAAGATGGATAAATGGACATATACAAATTGCATGCATTAATTATCAAAGAATAAATGTGTTTGCGAGAACAGCTAAGCTTTTGTCTTGCACTTTAAGTTTTAAACGCTCTTTTAAGCAACGACACTAATTTAAGTGGCAAGGGTGTGTGTCAACTCGATGGAAGCAATCATCTACTTTCAAATTTAATCGATACAAACTATCTTAATCAAAATTCGATATTGCAAATTAGGTTTCTTTTTTATTTTACCCTAAAACAATAAAAAATAAATTAGTAACTTTTCCTTTGAAGTTTGTACGTTATTAATTGTACTAGTACATTACTCCACGCTTGAAAATTATCTCCCCTATGTCCTACACGATGCCTATCATTTAACACTATTTTCGCGTTAGTATCAATGCAAGGCTTTACTGACTGGACGTGAACAGCGACAGACTCCGGTTAGAAAGCAATTAAACAGACTATCGTCGCTATCGGCGATGAAAGCAGGTAAACGTTATCTTTACAACGTGTTTAACTGCCGACATTTGACTAAATCTACACTTTATCTTGAGACCAACTACCATGCAGAGTCCGCGGTGTAATGTGGCTTTTATAGCCCTCGGGTGTGAAGATGAGTGCGAAAGCGTCCGCTTACTCAAAGTCACAGTCCATTGAGCTCATGTAATGGGTCATATCCTGCATGGCGACACCATTTAGGAATTTGTTTTGCTGAATCAGGATCTGATTCCAGAAGCGTTATTTCAAAGAATTTACATGAGGTGAATAGGGTGCTAGGCAAGAATTGCAAGTACTGTTTACTGGAACAAAATGTAATGAGATCCCATTGCTGTTATCAATATTCAACTTTTAAAATGCATATGTATTTGACAAAAGCTTTGTGTGCGTTTGTGTGTGTGTGTGTGTGTGTGTGTGTGTGTGTGTGTGTGTGTGTGTGTGTGTGTAAGCACACATACATGCGCGCGTCTGTGGATGTATGTGATGTGTGTGTAAACACAAATGAAAAGGATAAACTGAGGAAGAAAAAAAATTGGAGTGGACGAAACTGATGTCCTCACGTTTGAGTTATGATCGTTTAAGTTTGAATGGCATTAAGATGTAGAGATATAAACACTTTCTACCCTACAGCAAGAAAATGCATGTCTATTATTTTATGTATAACATATTTCAGCCAAACAACAAACTATATCTTTCGATCATTTCCATTTTATTGACTGTCTCGACTAATCACAAAAAACGGAACAAGAAAAGGCTATCCGTCATCACGACGCCGGAACAAGAAATGGCTATTCGTTTTCACGACACCAGAACAAGAATTGGCTATCCCTTATCACAAGGCTGGAAAAAGAAAAGGTTATCTCTCATCACGAAACCGGAACATGAAAAGGCTATCCATTATTACGACACCGGAACAAGAGATGACTATCCGTTATTAGACACCGGAACAAAAAAATGGCTATCCGTTATCACGACACCGGAACAAGAAATAGCATTTCTTTATCACAACACAGGAACAAGAAATGGCATTCCGTTATCACGACTGGAACAAGAAATGGCATTCCGTTATCACGACACTGGAACAAAAAATGGCATTCCGTTATCACGACAACGGAACAAAAATATGGCATTCCGTTATCACGACAACGGAACAAAAAAATGTTATTCCGTTATCACGACAACGGAACAAAAATATGGCATTCCGTTATCACGACACTGGAACAAGAAATGGCATTTCGTTATCACGACACCGGAATAAAAAATGGTTATTCGTTATCACGACACCCGGAACAAAAAATGTCTATACGTCATCACGACTCCACGAAAAAAAATAGGTCTTCCCTCTTATAAGACACAACAAACATCAGATCTTCAGCAAACTCTTCTTTAAACATAGAATTTTAATTAAGTGTGAATATTCAAAAATTCAGAATAAAGATTTTTTAAATGCCCACACAGCTAAAACTGAAACAAAACCATCTCAATAACCGTTGCAAATCGTTTCAAATTTCCTGTTTTGAAATATTAAATCAGTAATTTTATTTTCCTGGCAGATGCATCATTTCATTGCAAAAATAATCATTCATGATAAATTTATTTTAATTTATGTTGAAAAGAACATTATTTTATTTACTTAATAAAACTCTCACCAAACCATTATGTGATAAGCATAATAACAGAGTTAGTTACTAATTAATTCACACACACACACACACACACACACACACACACACACACACACACACACACACACACATACACATCACTATTTTATAATTTTGAACACACCTTATATGTTTATGGCAATTTAAATATTTTTATGTGTACATCTTAATTGTACCTTTACCCGATTTACTCCTTGAATATTGTGTACCAAATATGACACCGTCGACATTTACTTTAATAGAGTACAGCCCCCGCCCAATCCATCTCTGGCCAAAAACAAACTGAGGAAAGAAAGAAATAAACCAGAAAGATAATTTGCTTACAGAATAAATGCTTTTAAATTTCAGACTTGAGGCTATTTTCCTCGTTTTTCTCAGAAATTATCACTCGTGGGTCATCTGAGATTTATCGATGCACTTTCGACACTACATTTTGGGAATGTAGAGGGCAAATCTGTCCTCCTTAAATTCAGTCACTTCATTAAGATTTTAATAGCCTGAGGACAAAAAATAATTAACCCCCTTATGTTATGGCTTTAGTCATAGAATAAACACACCATTCTTGTTCTGGTGTTGTGAGGAAGTAACACATTCCTGTTTTGGTGTTGTGAGGAAGTAACACATTCCTGTTTTGGTGTTGTGAGGAAGTGACACATTCCTGTTTTGGTGTTGTGAGGAAGTGACACATTCCTGTTTTGGTGTTGTGAGGAAGTGACACATTCCTGTTTTGGTGTTGTGAGGAAGAAAGAACACCTCATTTCAGATCTGGTGCCGTCTCAAGACAGGAACAGTTTTGTGGATTGTGAGATAGTATGTGAACAAAATAATACCTTCTTCATGTTATGTCTTTGGTAAAAAAAGAAATACGTCAT